>CAOGCB011109556.1:0-11002 GCA_948266635.1 Cnidoscolus chayamansa | reverse complement strand
GGGCAAATAGTTTAGGCCTACCAGTAAACTTGACTAGGGCCGAACTCCAAACAAACTGTAGCTGGATTCTCAAAAGATAGTGACAAGGCCATTATATGGACTGTCTTCTAGCTAAAGCCCAAATCTTAACCACAGTCCGCAGACCCTCTCGTTCCCTTCAACAACTTAAGGGGGGTGTTTGGGTGCATGTGATAGAATATAAAATTATTTGTTTTACTTATTTATTTTAATAATAACTAAAATAAATGATTTGATATAATAAATTATTAGTGATAGTATATTTATTTTGATAGTAAATAAATTATAGGAATATAGTTTTGTTAGTTGGTTTACATATCAGTAATTACGCATAATTCTCATAAACACTTAATTAAATGATAAAAGGAAAATAATACTCTACACCCTTTCTCTCAAAAAAAATAAAAAAAGCGAAAGACAGGCACTTAATTATCTGAAAGCGATGGCAGAGAGCAATACAGACTTCAATGATCTGAGATTAAAAACAGCGTTCATAAGAAAACTCAAATCAGGCATTTCTAGAGCATACGGTACATATGTTTCCTTCAGAAATCCTACCAACACGGTTTCGTACTGGCATTTGGTAAGCAAAAACCTCCAAAAACAAACTCCGACTCCACTCTCACTAATAGTGAAGGAAGAAAAACCATCATTCGAGAAGCAAGCTAATGTGAGCTATCAATTGGACACCTCAATATTAACAAAACAAATAACTCTTCATACTTCATCTACATTCCATGGTGATCTTCAATCTCCACCGTTGGCTTGACCTGAGGAGTACGGACCCCACCACAACTTCCACCCTCCTCCATATCAGCTGAACATGCTCCATCTACTGGCGCATGATCTCCAGTATTCAAGTCTTCCTCCAGCATCCCACCAAAGCCAGTAGCAGAGGGATGAATCCTTGGAAACGGCAAGTAGATACTGTGTACTACGATCTTCAGATTACGGATCACATCAGGCACTTTAACTCTCACATAGTTAATCCTCATCGGATACACCGCTGTATCTCCTCCAGCAGCAGTGGTAACCACCAGAGACTGCCCTCTTTCAAGCGTTGGCAGTATGGCCCCTACTGTTAGCTTTTCCAGGTCATTAGCAGTCAAAAAATGGTTAGGCACCATATGAAACCTCACGCTACTGATGTATGAGTGAGATCCCGAGAAGATTGAAGAGTCGTCAAGAGCAAATACCGTCAAGTTGCTTAAGCTCGCCAGATCAGCGTACTTCAATCTCATCGCGAGAGAAAGTATGTTAAAGCCATTGTTGCGGAGTCTGAGCATGGCATCACGCAGCATCAAACGCAGGATAGCATTCTGCGCCAGAGGCTGGTTGTGAATCTGGCGAGATGACCGATCTAGCATTTGAAGAGGAATCGAAAGCGAGCTTAATCTCTCCACATCGCAAGAGTATGGAGATAGAGGAGCAACATAGCCTTGAATTCCATGAATTACAATCAAACCATTGTTGAACAGATCTGGATGCGTTATCTCCACACCACCGATGAAAATCTTCACCGCAGTGGTTGATGCGGTAGCGTTTGTTATCGAAGTGGAAGTCACGGTGAGGCAACGGCCTGGGCTTAGAGTTTCTATTTTAGTACCAAAGGCGAGCTTGCGGAGATAATCGATGGTGTAAAGACCAGGAATAATGTGTTCACGAAGTATATTCGGAATGGAGCAAGATAAGCACGTATGGAGAGAAGAGTCAGAAGGAGCAAAGAGTGTGGAGGGACCAGACCAGGCAGTGGTGGAAGAATCGGAGGAGAGAGAAGGAGCCGCCATCGACAGCTCGTTAAAGCCGAGATGAGAAAGGATTGGAGCGAGAAGAGCTGTGTGAGAGAAGAAGGAGTTTTCATGGAGATCGTTAGAGATGGTCGGCGGTGACGGCTGCGGTATTGAAGTTGAGTGCAGCGTTTGTGACTGTGGAGGTGGTGGTGAAAGAGAGAAAGTGGAAGTGTAGTGGAAACCATCAGTGGCATTTGTTTGGGAGATGGAGAGAAAGAGGACCAAAATCACAAAGGAAACAACAAATGGTAGAGAGGTCGCCATGTGAATTACTACTGAAATGTGAAGAGAAGAGGGGTTTGGGGAGGTATTTATAGGCGAATCAGATCTTAAAGAGGGAGCGGTTACAGGATTCCGTTAGCTGGGGAGGTTACGAGAGCGTGTGAAGGCGCGTGAAATCGGGAAACGAGAATTCTTATAGAGCGCATTCTCTATACCACTGTTTCTGTTATATTTTCGCGGGAAAGTTTAAATCATTGGGTCTTCTATTCACGTGTGATTAGGTACAAATGAATTTTTAAATAAATATTCGTTAAAATTTAAAATTTAATAAATTATTTAATATAATTATTTAATTAAAATTAATCTAATTAATTAAATTTGAATGCAACATTTTTTTTGCAATAAAAAAAAAAAAGAAATAAGCTGGGCTGTCTACCGTAAATGTGGGCTTGATTGATCCCTTTCAAGCTCATACCAAATGAGTGATTGCATGGGGCCCATCCCTTTGGAAAGCCTTCGAGTATCAATTTCGGGTCCAATTATATAGATTGGGTCTAAAAGCATTACTATTAATCTTTAAATTTTTAAACATTTTATTATCCAAATTTTATTTCAAAATTACATAATTAAAATATTTATATATAAAGATAGTTTTAAAAAAATACAACAATGTTAATTTTATAATTTAAAATTTATTAATTTATTAAAAATTTGGAAACCTAATAATAAATATTCAAATAAAACTTTATTTTTCTGCACTGCGGTGATGAGTACACAACTCGGGGTAATATTCAGGAGAGTCCTCCCAACAATCTAGCCGGCTACTTCAGTCGCGGCAGCTTCCGGAACGCGATCTTCTCATTGCTAAACCCCTCGCCATTCGACACTGGCCCAAACCCAACCGACTTTACCGATACCTATAGCCTAGCACCAGACCTGTCTTTCTTCTTTATTCTCTCTTATCGATTCAACATTTCCTGCTTCTCAGTGTCATTCTATCGAACACTTACCCAATTACGCCCCGTCGAGATAAGTGCCCATAAACAATGTTTCGAAGGTGCGGACTATGCATTTTCACTGCTACTGATGTGCCATTTCATTCTTTAATTACCGTATCAAGTTTTGTCTTTGACTTATACAACTTTTGTTCTAGGGCTTTCCCCTTTTCCTTAATTGAACGTTAATATCATTTATGAGCTTCACCGGATTATAATTCGGCATGGGGTTCCTTTTTCAGGTCGATTGTGGAATTATCTTCTCGTCAATCAGTGAGGAGGATTCCTAGGAGGGTTACATCTCAGGCATGTATTTGACTGACCCATTATCTTACATACTTTCATTTGGCCATTTTACGTATTTATACTTGGAATTATTTGTTTGATTGCGTCTGAGATATATTTCGTGAGATGAGGGTATATATAATTTGTTCTGCAACTATGTGTTTTCATTTATGGAACTTGAGATCATGGCAATGGCTTCTTTTTTAATACTATGGTTTAGTGCGGAATATAAAAATGAATGTGAATGAAGTTGGTTTATAACATGTGCATATATGATTGTGTTTGGATTAGCTTCATTAATTTGTAAATGATTAACGCTCCTATTCTATAACTGTGTGGGTGTGATGCAACTGCAGCCTGTACCGTCATTTATTTCTTCCAGGAAAGAATTTTCAACCTCATTCCAGAAAAATGCACCCCCGAAAGCTGGTTCCAGTCATAAACCACCTGAATCAAAGAGTAGTTTACCAAAAGTTCTCCTGGGAACCACCGTTATTTCTGGTGCTGCTCTGTTAGCGTACCAATCAGGCTATTTAGATCAATTTATTGGTAAAGAGCAGCAAACCTCAGCTAAGGTTAGCATTGATGGTAAAAACGTAAAGGAAACCAAACATTTTGGAGAGCAAGAGGTTGTCACCATCGATGAAGAACCTGGCAAACTAAATCATGGTTTGAAGCAGACTAGAGAAAAGGTTGAAAGTGAGATAGATCTTCCTCAAGTTGAAGCTCAGCAGAAGGCTGAAACTCATATACACAAGGATGAAACTCAAAGAGATCTTTCTCAGATTCAATCTGAGGAGAGGATGGAATCACAAAAAGACATTGTTCATCATGAAGCCTCGAGGGAAACACCTGGTACAAACCAGTCTTACATTCAAGAAGATTCTGTTGTGGCTGTGGCAGGAGATGAATCAATTGCTACTAAAGAGAAAGAAGTGCCAGAATTTTCTTCAAGTATGAATGCCAAACATAGTCTTGAAGATGTCAAGGAAGAATCAGCATCAAAAATTACTAGAGAAACAAGTGAGGGAGTTCAAGGCACACAAGAACAGACTCAGGTCAAGTTGGTTCCTGTAGAAGGTGAAATGAAAACAGCACCACAGCATCTTGCAGCAGAAGAAAGAACAGAGGTACTCTGATGATAGTTTCTTATACACTTTTCAGCCTCATATTTCTTTAAAATGTAACATCTGGGAATATTGTTGTATTATAAGAACTATCTGTGGTATTTTACATTGCATTCTGCAGAATATGGCTCACAAATTAGGAATTGTAGCACATTCTGTTGTTTCTACCGGTTTTCCTGGAAAAATAAATAGATAAAAAGACGGGAGAGTAAGAAATAAAGATGATACATTATTTGCTGTATTGTTTTTTTATTTCTTTAATTATCAGAAACGCTGCATTTCCTTCTAATCTAAGTGGAGAAATGCTTCATGAGGAGGCTTTTTCAATAGACAAACCAGATAAATCCTATCCAGATATGAATTTGCTTCCCCAATAATGGTTGGAATATTCATGGTGCATCTACCATGAAAATTGTGATGATTCCAGGTTTTTGTATTGTACTTTTGCATAAGATGAGTATAAAATATTGTTTGTGGTTTTCATCTATTGCAGGCTGCATTGAGTAAAGGTACAGATGCAGCAAGTTTACTTGATGAATACCATCTCAAGGATAGGGCTGAAGAAAGCATTGCAACGGAGGGCCCAGGAGAAGAGGTCATTTTAAGCATCCTCTGCTTTTCTATACATGCTCTTATTATTACTGTAGAGAACTTTCAATTACTCAAAATGAAAGCAAACGATAACTTTTGCTTCCTTCAAATATTAGGCCCTTATTAGTGCAATAGAGGAATTGAATAATAGCTATATAGCAAAGGATGGAAAGTTGGTTATGAGTTTTCTTGAAGCAATTCACGCGGCTGAAAAGAGGCAAGCTGAGTTAGATGCCCATGCCTTTGCAGAGGAAAAAAAAGCATTGAAGGTATGATTTGTTAATGGATCATGTACAATTTTCTTTCCATTTATACTTGGTATAGCCAACGTTTGTTTGTCTTAATGATTCTACATTTTGAATTTGGATTTTCGGTTGCATAAAATTATTTTAATTTTATCTAATTGGTCCATAAACTTCCAAATTAATAGCAATCATATCCAATGGCAACGGATGTGTGGATTGACATGGCAACTGGTGTCAATGTTAAAAATATTATGCATTTGTGTTCTGATGTGCCAATGCATTATATATATAATGCGAGATCAGCAAGTTTTTTTTTGCTGCCACATCAAGCACCGCATAATTATGGTACATTCCCTTCATCTGTTGGATAAAATTAATAGTAATCTGGAAGTTTATAACTGAATGGATAAAATTAAAAGTAATGTGAGACCAGTTCAGGATGTTTGAGATTTTTAGATATTTTTAGTCCTACTAATCTTTTCACTCCCCTTCAGGAGAAGTACGAAAAGGAATTGAGAGATTTGAGAGCTAGGGAACTTATGCGTGCAGAAGAAGCAGCGATACTTGAGAAGGTTGTACAGATTTCTTGCTGCATTCTCATAATTTCCTTGTAGTGAATCATGTAAAAACTTGAATGAGCCTAACCTTCATGTATATGCAAACTCTGCAACTCCTTCCCTCAGTTCAGTACTGTGGAACTCATTAGAACTTCTACCATTTCAGGAAATAAAAAGAGAGAGGGCAAAAGCAGCAACAGCCATCAGAACACTTCAGGAAAAGATGGAAGAAAAACTCAAGACGGAACTTGAACATAAGGCATGCATTTTTCTTTGGTTCTGTCAAAGGCATCATATGCCCCAATTTCAACAGAAGACAACTGATTGCTTCCCTGTTATAATTGCAGGAAAATGAAACAGAAATGAAAATAAAAAAGTTTCAGGAACTGGCAAAAGCAGAATTAGCTGCAGCAATCTCAAGTGAGAAGGCTGCACAGATTGAAAAAATGGCTGAAGCAAATCTCAATGTAAGTTGCTTGTAAAGTCATTTGGAAATCAAATTTCGCATTATATGTTAATATATGATCTAAAAATCATTAATGCAAATTTCAACTTCTGAAATACTAGAAAAAAAAAATTTCAACAGCTTTGTTATGTTTTGGTTGAGAAGATAATAAATAGGCCTGACCAAGGGATTTAAGCAGATACAATTTCATTGATCCGGTTGAAACTTAATAAAGGTTTGTATCAAGGAAACTATTAAAGTCTTGCACTGGATTGCAAAACTTTGAAGTATTGGCCAAAACTAAGAAAAGGCACCAAATCTCTTACGTTATTGGTCATTAACAGACTTCTTGTTGGTGACATAAGTGCATGATAAAAGAAAACTTCCTTGTTTTTCTTTTACATTTATAAAAGAAAAATAACTTAGAAGGCACCAAGAGAGTGCAACCTCTCTGTATCTCTTAACTTCAAATTTGACCGAGACAATTCTTTTAGAATATCAGAGATTGAAAAGTAAAACCATTTTCCATGGGGAGGCCAGAGGAGTTCGAAAAAAATATTTTAAAACAAGTTTTATATGACTAGCATTTGCAATCCACAAATTAGAAATTCATGTTTTGAGAGATGAAAATTATTTCAGTTTCCATTCTTTTGCTAATTAATTACTCCAATAGCAAGATGGTGACAAAACTAAATTTGGGATATTCTTCTTAGCCTGCGTAAGACATTAGCTACTAATACAATTCATATTCCCTTTTGAGTGTTAAATACAAGATCTGTCAAATTACTCCCTGCATGGATCTATTCTATGCTTGGAAGAATTCAACATTGAACCTCAAGCATGTTTATTTTGATAGGTTTATTTTGATTTCTTGTGTTGTGACAGTGAGACTTATCACTGTGATAAGTAATTCATATCTTGCATTGTGTTTGTATTAAATGTTTATTTTTTTCCTTGCTAATTTCTTGCATCGACTTCTTTCAATCAATAACTAACACAATTTATTTCTCTATAATGCAAGTTATTTAGTTTCTTATACTTTTGTAGATTAATGCCTTGTGTATGGCATTCTATGCACGATCTGAAGAGGCTCGTCAAATTCATTCTGTTCATAAGCTTGCTTTGGTAATGCTTTCCTACTCTTTATCTTAGACTATTGTGGCTCCTTAATATGCGTGTTTACGCACTTAAGTTTCCTAGTTAGTTGAGTGTAAAAGATGTGATTTTTCTGACTTCTAACCTAACCAATTTTATATATTTTTTTTCTCTAGCCAGAAAATTGACATCCTTTATATTGATTGCAGGGAGCGCTTGCATTAGAAGATGCACTTTCCAAAGGACTTCCAATTCAGAAAGAGCTAGATTCTCTGAACACTTATTTAGAAGGCATAGATAAGGAATCACTTGTACATTTGGTTTTATCAACCCTCCCTGAAGAAACTCGATACCGTGGCACAGATACTCTATTAGAATTGAATAAGAAGGTAAGTTCCTTTAATGTCCCACAGTTGAAGTATATGCTAGTAAGTGTTGAACTTGAATCAAAGCCAAGTTGATACCTTATCTTGCCTCTAAGAGGACGTGAAAGTTGACAGTTTAAATGCACCACCTCAAACTATCCAATAAATTAATAAAAAGCTACTAACTGCTGATATGCCATGTTGCCATTCTTGGAGATTGACTCTTCGTATATTTACAACCTCTGCTTAAACTTTGTTTCACTCCTGATTCCATTGGCATAGAGCAGAAAATGCTGTCCTTTCCTACCTATTATAAGTTAATTTGATGATTATTTAACAAATAATGTTGTGTTCATTTTAATGTGCTTTGTCATGATTAAAATTTGAAAGTTACTTGTCTTGTTAGAAATAATGTTTGACACTAATGTACCATTTCAGAAGGATTGTTATTATTAATTGACTAATCTTCAATTCTTTTACAGTTCAATGCCTTGAAGGGGACACTACGGCACTACATTCTGATCCCACCTGGTGGTGGTGGCATATTGGCGCATGCTATGGCACACATTGCATCCTGGTTGAGGGTATGAAAATATGCTATTAGCCTCAAAGCAGATTATTTATTTAAACCCCATTTACTGGAATAACCTTCATGAGGAAGCTGTTTACTGTTTAGTTAGCTCAGGATTAAATTATTGTTGAAGTTGTGTTGAGAATAACTTTGGCTTTTGTGCAGTTTAAGGAAGTTGATCCATCTGGGGATGGAATTGAATCTGTTATCAGGAAAGTTGAGAGTTTCCTAGCTGAGGGAAAGCTTGCTGAAGCAGCTGATGCTCTTCAAGAAGGACTCAGAGGCAGTGAAGCGGAGGAGATAGCAGGTGATTGGGTGAAGCGAGCAAGGAATAGGGCTATCACAGAGCAAGCTCTAACAGTACTTCAATCGTATGCTGCTTGCATCAGCCTTACCCAATAATACATCATCCAAAAGTAACAGCCTTATTATGATTGATCTTAGCCTTTATTGCATACAATAGTGTGGTTTTTTCCCTGATCATTGCCCACACAGACAGAATGAGGAGTTTATGATTAACCATCTCAAATTTACAGGAGTTCATTTATCATTGTGACACTGAAATTGTGTAGATTATCCACACCTCTAGGAATAAAATTTTGTTTTACTTCACACAAATTGCAGTTTTATGTTCTTTCCGCTGACACTGAGGGGATGAACTGTTAAAAATTTGTTGTCTTTATTAGCTTATCAATAAGAAGTATATGGTGGCATCTGATGATGGCATCCACATGTGAGATGAATTGTCGATTTTCCTGACTTTATTTGGAATAGCCAAACACTTATGCCACCAATAATTGTAATTTGTATGCAGTTCAGAGTAAGTATAGCTAGTTGGGGAAAAATGAAATTTCCTTATTTGACTTTCTACTTGGATGAGAAATGAAAAATGTAGTTTTCCTTCAAGGGTACTAAACACTCAGGAAAAAGAAAGCAAAAGCTGGGATTGTTTGGTTTTGGTTTTTTATTTTTGGAAACAATACCTGTTTTTCTGTTTATTATAGCACCAGAAAGATGTTTCATGTTTTTGCATCATGGCTTTTTATTTAAATAAAAAAAAAAAAGCAGAAATGGATAAAAATGAAAAATATTTTATTTGCGAATTGAACTAAAAACCAATTAGGACTGAACTAACTCATTTTTCTTGGAAAAACTAACGCCGTTATCCTTTATTTAGACTTATTGATGGTTCGATTCAAATTTAAGATTGGATTACATCTCCACCTATCTAAATTTATTTTCTTATTTGAATATAATTAAAACTGAATTTGTTTATTTTTAATTATTTCATTAATTTAAATTAATTTTTGTTTTCCAGAGATCAATTTCATTGATGCAAAAGGATTAGGCCAATTACAAGTTGAGGATTCAAGGATCCAATAAATACAATCAATGGCAACGACAGAAGGTCCAATACTAACAACAATCCCAAACCCAAATAGAGAACTAGGCCCAGGTTTACAAAAAAACCTTAGCCCAGAAACCACCACAGCACCTGTCAGGCACGTGAGGAGAGGAGTTTGCTGCATATTGATCGATCGATGACTACATGTAGATGCAGTATTTGCAATTGAGAATCACAACCAGACAACTCTTGGAACCTAAAACCCATGGTAAGAAAATCACAAATTTGCTCAGAGGATGGCAGAAATTGGAAGCGATATCGCACGCACATTTATGGATTGCCATGAGCTGCAGGTGAAGGGGGCAAAGATCTGATTTCTCTGCTCTCTAAAAATACAAATGAAGAAGCAATCCATCATAGAACCAAAGAAACAGCCTCAAAATGATCCTTAAGCACCGGTTGCAACCCACAAAACCAACAACTTATTTACAATCTAATTTGGCGATGGAGATTGAAGTGGGTTGAAACGAACCCAAACCCAGACACTGCTTGGGAAAATAGATTTTTTGCATAATAAAAACAGTTCATGTGGACGGAATCCATCAAAAACAATTATATATGATCTCTTTTTTCTGGTGGCTTGAATTGAGCTGGCTTTGCTCTGCGTTCGGTTGGTCCACATTCCACCATTGCTGTCCTTTTTAACTTTTAGTCACATCCCTAAATATTATAATTTAATTACTTTGTAACATTTGCTTATATTAAATTTGAAATACTTAATTTAATTTGAAATACTTAATTTATAAAATCGAAATTTAGATAAAATCAAATTGAATTAAATCGGTTTAATTTGATTAATTAAATACTAAAATTTTAAAATCACATTAATAATTATAAAAATATTCACACATGTTTGATTATGAGAAAATATCTAAAATTAAGTGTTCGTAATTATTAATTTAAATTATTTTTTAAATATAAATAAATAAAATTAAATTAAAAATTAAAATTTTTATAAAAATATTAATCTAACCAAATTGATATCTAAACTAATGGAATCAGTGTCCCACACCCTTGAAATTTGGGGGCAATGGACCTTGAAGAAAACATAGCATAGCTATTAGCTAGGCCTACTAATTAAGTTATTCATCATAAATATTATAAATACCAAATGATTTGGCATTGGCAAGAATATTAATATGATGGTGAATGTGATGTTCCACTTGCAGTCTTTATCACTATCATTTGTTCAGCTTCCTTCATTTTCTGGTAATGGGGTTTTGCAGTCCTAATCATATTCTGGTGAGAAATCAGTTTCCATTTTGAAATGAAAAAAATAAAAAATAAACCC
>CAOGCB011109135.1:0-12809 GCA_948266635.1 Cnidoscolus chayamansa | reverse complement strand
GACCGAGAGGTTGGTTAAAACCATAGGAATGCATTTAAGATTATTGAATTCTTAAAAACCAAGTTTTGACTTAAGAAAAGATTTTATAAAGACATGATTCATAGCAATTGAGTTATTGTTTTCTAGTTATATAATTATGTTTAAATTATTAATGTCTCGATTATTTAGTAGATTTTAGAAATAATTATGTTAAGTTACTGATTATTGCAAACACAACATAAAAAAAAGTAATAGGTGAACAAATCCCGTTCCTCGTGGGAACGATCTTTTTATTACTACGTTGCGATCCGTATACTTGCGGGTAAGCCAGCAACAGTTGAACTGGAATATATATAAGATTCCTTTATGATATGTAATTAGTATTGTATTAATTAGTAATTCCTTTGCTATCAATGGATAATTAGGTTACAATTACTAGAAGTACACACTCTATCTAGGTTAACCATAATTCGAGTAGGGGGTGTTACATGCATGCTTACAATTCATCATTTAAACCGTGAACTAACATGGATTTGAATATTCCACTGGAAGGACTCGAATTGAATCATTCTACTTCAATCTTCCAAACTTAATTTCACACTTTTATCTTCCCTCGCTAAATTTTCTATTCTTCAACTTCTAACTTGTCTTACTTTCAACTTTGTAGTTCTTTCTTTGATCATAAGGAGTTTAGGTTTTTCTGGAAGCTTGGAGATTTGAGAGAAATTCAAATTATGCCAAAAACATTACTTTGGCTGGCTACCTCCACTATTTATAATGGAGGTGACTAACTGACTTCGACGGCCGAACTTGGTCTTATAGGCAACCATAGCCAAACTTCACTTGGATCCTTCAACCTTTTCCAGTGTTACTTTTAAGTCTTCGAAATTTTTATTTTAGTCTCTAAACTCTTTTAACTTATCATTTTAATCCTTGATCACTATTTCGACTTGATTTTTGAATATTCCATGAATATTTCAGTCGGGAATTCAAAATCTAACGTTGGAAAAGTGTCAGGTGTTACATACTTCCCCCTTTAGGAACATTCGCCCCTAAATATTCACCATACGTACATAGTATTTTTAATAGAACATACATAATACACATAACACATAACATATAGTAGAACATCATAACTTATATACATTACATCACATGTTTACATAGTTTACAATTACATCATGGGGAAATACTTTCTATTCTAGCTCTTATTGGTGAAATAGGTAGGGTTACTATTGAACCATGGATTCCCTAGTTTCCCTAGTACATTTTTCTAATATATGGTGGTTCCACAATACTTTAACCATATGTATCTCTTTGTTTCGTAGTTTTAATCTGCGTGTCTAGAATCCGCACAGGTTGCTCTACATATGTGAGATTCTTAGAAATCTCAAACTCTACTTCTCTAAAAACCTTGCTAGGATCTGACACATGTCTCTCGGTATAGATATGTGGAAAACAGGATGAATCATCTATATCAAAGAAGGTAAATCGAGGCTATAGGTGACATTACTCAACTTTTGTATTATTTCATAGGGTTTAATGTACCAAGGAGCTAACTTACCCTTCTTTCCAAAACAAACCACCCCCATCATAAGAGATACCTTCAGTAATACCATATCCCCCTACTGGAACACTATCTACTTCTGCCTGACATTAACATAGCTAATATGCATGCTAACTACAGTCTTCATTCTTTCCCAAATTATTTGAATCACCCTGTTGGTGATCTCCACAATATGGAGACTAGCCAATATGTGTTCTTTAACTTCTTCCCAACATATAGCAGATCTACACTTCCTTCCATACAAAGCCTCATATGGAGCCATTCTGATGCTAGAATGGTAGCTATTATTGTAAGCAAACTCCACTAACAGTAGATGTTGCTTCCAAGAACCTCTGAAATCTAGCACACACATTCAAACTATATCCTCTATTGTTTGAATGGTGCTCTCAGATTGTCCATTTGTTTATTAATGGAAGGTTGTGCTAAATCTAGCCATGTTCCCATAGCATTCTGCAAACTTCTCTAGAATCATGAGGCAAACTAGGGTCCTCTGTTGCATACTATGGATTTCAGCGTACCATGCAGTCTAACAATCTCCTTCATGTATATTTATGCCAATCTGTCTACAGAGTACCAAGGCCTAACCGTTAAGAAGTGCACTGACTTCGTGAGTCTATCAACTATCACCCATATGGAGTCACAAATGTTAGAGCTTATTAATAGCCCTACAACAAAATCCATAGAGATGTGTTCCCACTTCCACTCTAGAATCAAAAGCGGGTTCAACATCTTTGTTGACTTCTGGTACTCCAACTTTACCCTCTAGCACACCTCACATAACAATATGAACATTGTGATCTCCCTTTTCATTGCAAGCCACCACTAGACTTTCTTTAAATCTTGATACATCTTCGTAGCCCTAGGGTGAAAACTATAGTAGGCATCACATGCTTCACTCATAATTTTCCCCTTGATCAAAAGGAAAATCATGTCCTTAATAACACTGCATTAGAGAGTTCAAAAATTGGAGAACAATAGAACTTGGGACAGAATAATGAAGAGATACTAAAGTCCCTTCAAAATGTTGTTGGTGGTAATTTTTTTTTAAAAGTGATTTCATTCCATAGCATAAATTGGAACAAGTACTAGTTATTTTCACTACACCTCCTGCTCCTGATACAGAAAATTGAAGTTGAAGTTGTTCTTGTTCCTAATTTGAAGAGCCTACTCCTGAAACAGAAAGAAAATCTGCACATGAACCTGGAATTGGTTCTAAGATTGCAAATAGAGGCTCTAAAACTTAAAGATTGGAAGAACAAAGATCTACCAATACAGTTGAACAAAATTGAAATAAAAGTTTATTTATTGGCCGGTAAAAACTTTGGAGATTGGGGCAGAATCTTGAGGAGTATTGTGTACACCATTAAGAAGCAACCACTGGTGATGACAAGAATGCAGGACCATTAAAATGAAGTTGGTGGATCAAAATTAAGAGAGAGTTTACAGACCTCTGCAAATTATTGTACTTCAAGAGTTTTCATGAAAAACCATAGCAACTTCTACAAAAGAATGTGGACTTGAACTGAATGCAGAAACTAAGGAAAGTTTCCTCTATTTCTAAACCAGAACATAAAGCCAAAAATGAAGAGATAGTTGAAGCTAAACCAAAACCATCACAAGAAGAACCAAAAACTGAATTGGATGAGGAACTTAAAGAAGGGATAGAGCAAGTCGAAGATGACATCAGAACCTAAGATTGAGTTCTCTCACCCATCTTTTTTTGCTGATCATTTTCCAAATCCAACGATTTACAAAGAGCACAGCACAAAATTTGTTTTAAGACTCCTTGCTTACAATATCCCTATTTGAACCATCTTTATCTCAATAAGTCTTCAAACAATCATATATTTTCAAACTTACTAGAAGCCTTAGAAAAAGTGGTAAGCATGATTTAAAAATTAGAGTTGTAAAATCTGAAAATTTTGCAGCAAAGAGAAACCAAAGGGATTTTTTACTCCAAAAGTTCATTTTTCTTATGTTTTTAAGGCTCCACACAATCTATCTTCTTATTTTTGTTAGCCTTTTTTTATTATGATCGACAAAAAAAAGGGAAAATAACAGGATTGTGTGCATGTTTTGTGACATTAGCCTTGTGAATTTATATATTTTATGAATGCTATTATTGTGCATGCTGTTACATTTTGATTAAATAAACTAATATATTTGATTAAAAGAATGAATGAATAGCTTGTTGTTTGAATGCTTGTATTAATAATTTAAAATGGTTATATGTTGAATGATGAGTTGAAGACAATCTTGAAGACTGAAAAATTATTGTTCATGTCACTACTCATGCTACTATTCATGTAACTATTGTTGCATATTTCTAACTGTTATGCATTTGAATTATGCCCATAAATTTCCGATATGTGGTTGATCAGATGAAATAAACATTATTGATATGCTCAGGATGTTAATCTGCATTCATTTATGCTTTTGTGATATTTCTGAAATCCTATAAGTGAAGGTTATGAGTATGTTTTTCTTAATGAATAAATGAAGTTACACTTGCAGCTTTGTGTTGAAACATCGAAGTTTCTATTATGGTTAGAATATGTTCATGACAATCTTGTGTGTTTGAGAGATGAGATTGAGAACGTTTATTCAAACATATAGATTGATGAATATGTGTGTCTTGCTTCATGATAATATCTTTTCTACACACTAACTTCTTTTTTAGTGATGACAAAAAAGGGAGAGAAAGATCATGAAAAATGAAAACCTAGATGAAACATAAAATCAGCTAACTGTAAAATTTGCTAGCTGCATTTATGAAGTGAAAAATGAGAACATATATGAAGCATGAAAAGTACATAAAATTAGTTGTGCCTATGAAATTAGCATGCTTAGCATAAATGCTGTGATAATTAACACTTTCAGCACAGTACATGAAATCAACTGGTTATACTTGAGCTTATTATTTGCTGGCTAAAAAATTTGATCCATTGTGCTCACATATCTATGATGAAAATTGATTAACGATGTATCTTGTGTTTATCCAGAATGTTGAATGAAATCACTCTCTATCATGTTGATATCTGAAAACAATGATCTATTGAGATTTCATATAATCTGTCTATGACTTATATTTCTCAATGAAAAATGATATTAGCTAACGATTATAATGACTAGAAAGATTACATAAGATTAGCAAAGAAACAGGACGAAGACAGGATATTCGATTCAGGGGGAGATGAATCACTGCACGAACTCAGGGGGAGCATTCTCTGTAAATTTCTATCTTCTATATGAAAATATATATATTGTCTTATGTTACAAATTTTTCATGGGTTTATTAAGTTTTGTCTTCATAAAAAAGGGAGAGATTGTTGACCCCATAAAGAGGAAACTAATTTTGATTGTCACAAAACTAAATGAAAATGTGCTAACAAATTTCATGAGAATTTCAGTGTAAATAGACAGCTTGAATTAAAGAAAAAGACAACATGGATGATGAGGAGATCAAGGTAAAAAGAGATAAAGAACAAGTCAATCTAGGCACAAACATGTAAGAGAAGTGAGTTTTGATTTGCCAAAAAAATTGTTTCATCCATAAAAAGATTTCAAAATAAATTTTCAAAACACATTTTTGAAATCAAGTAAATTCTTCTTTGGAACAAAACTAGCTAAGCTAAGTTTGCAACTACACTTTCTAAAAAGCTGTTTAAAATGAAATTAACCAAACTACTTTCAGAGTCAAAACATTTTTAGCTAAGTTACTTTTAAAATTAGCTAAGCTACTTTTAGAGTCAACATTTTTAGTTAAGCTAATTTTGAGGAAGGCCTTACAGAAGCCTGACATAGTACGGCTGCACAGTCTGCGCAGCAGTCTGGCAGACTCCAACAGCTAGAAAACTAGCCATTTTTTTATCCTCTAGTGCTGGAAACATGAGAGCAATTTTTCACCTATTAATATCAGCATTTACTCTAAGTTTTTACTAATGAATGCAAAACTTTATTGAGCAACTTCTAAGCAAAAATTTCTGAATTTTTATAGCATTCATTCAAGAGCTTCATTGGCAAATCTTCTCTCTCTTCTCATAGTATTCAATTGTAATTTATTGAAAAAGAGAGTGATTCAATTATGTATTTTAAATTTCAATCAAGAAATTTATTCAAGTGAGGGTACATCACTTGGAAGAGATTGTTAAGCACCTTGGAAGCTTAAAGAAGTTTGAACATATCAAACTTGTAAAAGGTTTTCTAAGTACCTGTGAAGCTTGGAAGATGTTGTCTAAGTACCTGTAAAGTTTGGAATAACTGTAAAGGTTTTATCTCTTACCTGGGAAAAGAGATAAATAGTGGAACTCTCAAGGAGAAGCTTGAGAAGAGTGGACGTAGGCTGGAGTTAGCCTAACCACTATGAACTCTTGAGTTTGAATTTTCTTAACCTTAGTCTCTTTTGATTGATTGTTTATTAATTCTACTAAAATCATTTGAATGAGATTTATTGAAGTTTGATTGATTATTTTTTATATTAAATTGAAATAGGTTTGAAATTAGCAAACTAGAGTATTTAACTAATTTTAATGTGAACAGTAACTCTGAATATAGGTAAAATTTTAGCTAATCTAATTTTAGAGTGAATAGTGTCGTGAACAGTAACTTTTACAGGTCAAAAATTAGCTAGCTAGTTTTGTACTACGCAAACTCAAGATAATGAACTTTTCACACATTGATCTAATTAGATAGCACTTTAGAAGCATTCCGCCACAATTTTTCAGTAAGAATTTGAAAAATTGATTGAATTGAAAAAGTGACAAATTCAACCTCTCTTGGTCGTTTGTACTTGGGACAACAACCATTACTATAAATTCTATCAATTTTATTCAATTATCATTAAAATAATATAAAATAAATAATTTTAATTAATAATTTCTACAAATTTTATCAATTTTATTTAATTATTATTAAAATAAGATTAATAGTTTGTGATAATAATCTCTATGAATTATATCAATTTTATCTAATCATTATTAAAATAATATAAAAAAATAATATAAATTAAAGAGTTTTTATTAATAATTACTGTAAATTTTATTAATTTTATTTGATTATTATTAAAATAATATAAAATAAATAATATAAAATAAAATAAAGAGTTTTTATTAACCATTTTTATAAATTTTATTTAATTATTATTTTTTTATTTTTTAATATATATTTAATATAATTTTATTATATTTAAAAATTATTTTAAAAAGCTTTATATATAAAATCAATTCTTTAGTATAATTTCAACATAATTTTTTTATAAAAAAAATTAGAATTAGAATTAAATTATTAAATAAATTTAGTTCCTATAATATCAATTATTTTTCAGTTATGATACATTTTTTCAATTCAAAATTCAGGACTGTAAAAATCTCTACAATTTTAGGTTTATGTATTTGATTAAAGATATATAATTATGAAAATTCCACAAAGATGCCAAAGATATATAGAGTTAAAATTGAAAAATTGAACCGATTGATTTGATTTTTTTAGTTCAATTAATTTGATTTGATTTTTTATTATATATAATTTTAGTTTTTTGTTATGATTAATTTTTAAAGTAAGAAATGAAATAACTAAACAAACTAATTAATAAATCTTAATTTTATTGTGCTTTAATTTATATTTTTAACTCGAATATTTTTTTTTTCAAAATTTAAATTTTTTAAATAAAAAAAAAGAAAAAATAATTAAATTAAACCGTCTATTTATTGAATAATCTTGAGTTTGTTAATATATAATTCATATTTTCAACTTAATTTTTTAAGTTCAACATATTTCTTTTTTAAAATAAAATTTATTAATCGAACTAACTGATTTATTAAATAAAATTTTGTTTATATTGATGTTTGATTCATTTTTCACAACTTGAATCTTATTTTTTTCATTGGTTCAACCTATTTAATAAATAAAAAATAAATATTTAATTAAATCAAACTGATAAATTTTTATTCATTTTGATTTAATTTTTTTATTATTTCAGTTCGATTTAATTTTTGAAAATTTCAAATTTTAATTTTTAGTTTTTTTTGAAACTGAACTAATTGAATGCTCACGATAATTTAATTGGGACCAACCTTCTCAACAATCTTCCACTAATTAGGTGGGGATAAGATTTCAACTTAATGAGTCGACTAATTCCACTATCCTGCTTGGTCCTTATGACATAAAATTCTTAACCGTGATTGACATACTCCTCTTTCATTCTCGTTGGTCTTTATAATATAAAATTTTTAACTGCGATTGGCTATCTCTCTCTTCCATACTAAATATAATTATTTAAATTAAAGAGTGACTACTAATTTATTCTTCACTAATAATTTATAAGTAATGGATTAGGGTCTTCCTGCTCAAAGATAAATTTATTTCTTGCTTTCCAAATTCTATTAAGGGCTCATATTATATATCCTTTCTTAGTCTCCTAAAGGCTACCACCAAACACCCAAATGAGCAAATCCATGTGGACTTGATTTATATCCACAACTATTGATGAACCATGTAGCTCTAGAGGTATTCATTAATCGGTCTGGATCGAGACTCAGAGATTCATCAATTTGGTTTAGTTTGAGATTGGACCGGTCATTATTTGGTATGGACCGATAGATAAGATTTTTTTTAAATATTTTAAAAAATTATTACACTTCAACTCTATATTTTTATTATTAAAATTATCTCAAATTTACATTTTAATACTTTATATTTTTACTATTTTACATTTTCATGATTATAAAGAAATTATATAATATATAAATAATTTATTTATTTATATATATATTTAATGAAAACTGTATTTTCAGAAAATAAATCTTTATATATTTATATTTTATCAAGAATATAAAATTAAAATAAAAATTTAAGATTAATTTTTTCAATTTATTCTAATTCAGTTTATTTCGGTCCCATTTTTTTCGATTTAATAAAAAATAGAATTATACCTTATTTGGTTTGATATTCAATCTTTATACTTTTACTTATTTTGTTTCTGTTCTATCTGATCCAAAACCGATAAACATCTCTATATAACTTTAGCATGATAACATTAGATGATGCCGTATTCCATAGACTTAGTCTTTAGATTATAGTAAAACAAACTAGATTCAATCTGATACCTCTTCTAACTAAATTTTCTTCTCAACATCAAATTTTAAAGGACTTGATGTAATAATATATATTTAAAGTATATATGTATATTTGAAAAATTGATAAATTACTTCAGGAGGTGAGCATGATAGCGTCTGTTTTCTTTTAAATTTTAGATTGAACTTTTAAATTTTGATAGATAATATATTTATTTTTTAATAGGTCTATTCATTATATATTAATCTTGAAAATGCACAATTCCAACTCCCCAAAGAATTTGAAAAAACAGTACTTCATATTTTGTTTCTAAAAATGTAAAACATGGTACAAATTATATCCCTATGGTCTTTTACAATATTGAATATCATATCATTATTTTAAAAAATAAATAAAAGAATTGATTCACATACATGCCACAAATACTCTTGAAACTTGAAAGTATATTTTGGACATAATCTCTCTCTCATATTTCATTATCACAACCTCCATCCTCACTTCTTAGGAAAGTCCCAACTATGAACGCACGGACATAGTACGGTTAGTACTTAGATGGTAGAGTTGGTATTAAAGAGTCAAACTTAGAGTTTCACCTTTTGAGTGGGTTCCTTGTGCGCACCGAGCCCTTAGGCCTCCCATCTAAGAGGCTACCGTGTAGCCTGATTTACCTCCTTCTCTTATATTATCGGACCGGAATGAGTGAGTCCCTTAGGAACGGGGATTATCAATCTTTTTTGGTGACAAAGGAAAGTCCCCAACTATTTCTTTTATGTTTCAAACACATCTCCACCTCACCAATTCAAATCCCCCAAAAAAGACTCTTTTTAATTAAGTCTCACCCATTAAAACCTCATTCCTTTCCCCTGCCAAACATAAACAACCCAAAAGCCCCATCATCTCTTGTTTCTCTCTGCCTATTCCTCAAATTCTCTCTTCCCTTTGTTTTCTCTTCCCTTCACCGAAATTCAAACCCTAAATTCTTCCTCTCTGGTCTTTTTACTGCCAAAAATCTCCTTAGACTATATATACTATAGGGTCAGTTGTTTGCCTGATCATGCCTTTGTTTTTTACAAATCAAAAGCTGCAAAAAAGCTCTTCTTTTCTTATCAAAAGATCAGCATTTTAGGGTTTTTTTATGAAATTGCAAGACTGAACCCATTTCACTTTGCTCAACTGTGATTATATCTGAATGATCTGAAGTCTTTTTTGGTTGCCGAATAGTCGGGGCCTTTTTTTTTTGTAAAATGTCTGATGAGATGTTGATACATTTCTCCTCCAACTCTTCTAATCAGTCAGACCAGTCTTTGCCTACCAAGATTGCCAAACTCGAAGCTCGCATGGTGGGTAAGGCTTCTTCTGTCGCTTCCATACCCGCCCAACCTCAGCAACTGCAGCAGCAACCCACTTGGTCCTCCATCTCTTCTGCAGTGAAATTTGGACCTGCCGAGGACTTGAGTGAGCAGTTGAGTTCCAGTGATTCTGATGACGATGTAAGCTCTTGTTTGTCCCGTATGTGTATTGCTTTATGTCTCGCTACATTAAGGATACTTACAATGGTTTAAATTGGGGCCATACCCTTGTTGGAACTGTTAGATTTAGATGCTAGAATTTCTTGGTTCATTATCCAAATTCCGTATGTGTTATAGATTATGCATATATCGGATTATGATCATAGCTTGCAAACAAGCATTTGCCATTTATACTCCTTATATCAGGCTGCATTTGCTAGGATCATTTCCTTTGTGTGCGCACAAGCACACACATAAAGATATTGTGATTTGGTGCTTAACCCTGACTCCATTTCAAATCCTTAATAAATTCATGTATATTTTTAAAAATTGAAATGGTTGACTTGGTCTCCTCTGTTTGGAGCTTATATAAACCTCTATGCGTAAGCAGTAAGCTGAATTTCCAATAGTTATTTGATTTCAATCTCACATTGAATACCCTGTATTATGATAATCTTTAAAATGTCCAACAAGGAATTTTGGTGAAACCAATTTGAGAGAGTGATTAATAATGTTGCATAAATAAAGTTCTCTTGTTACTAGAAACTTTGATGAAATGGAGTCTTTAAGGACCTCAATTAATAAGATGGCGTGGATGAACCTAAATTTGGCAATTGGAACGGCAATGTGTACCATGCCTACCAGCAGGTGTTTTCCATAGTTGGAGGGAATGTTGCACAATGCAATTTATGTACGTGCATCACACTTGTATAGAAATGGTGCACAGCAAATTTTACATGTCTATTTAAGCACATTTCATGAGTGCATGTGTCGACTTTTATATTTTTCATTTTAGGAAGTTGATCAAGAAGTTTTGCAAAATAGAGGTTTTTTTTTTTATTTTTTATTTATTTCTTTTTATGTTCCAATAGGTAATCATTCTTGGCCAGCTCTTCTCAAAGACATACAGTTTACATTCAAATTTCCCATGGGAGAGACACTGACTTTTTTATTTTCAATTTTCCAGAATGGAGGGGAGTTCCTTATACAAGCAAACACTCAGAAGCGCCAAAGAATACAAGAAGATAATAATTCATCTGCTTTTGAACATCTTGAGGTGGATTGACAATTTGCTGTTTTTTTTTGTTTGGAAATCTAAAGTTGCTTATTTTTTTGTTGAATCTTTTAAGCATTTAGTTTACTTAATCTTAATGCATCCCTACAAATTTTCTATTCTCTTTATCATGGTGACTTTCATTTAATTGTATGCTTTATTTGTAAACTAAAATTTATTATTCTTATGTTGATTTTCTTACACTTTAATGGCTTCACCCTATGCTTGTCAGCTTCTTCTATTGTTTATTTTCCTTAAGTTCTCCTTTTAAATCAAACTTCCACATCAACGTTGGATTTACTTTCTTTTACAAAATATGATCCAGGAAGTGGCTGATGGAAGGCAAAAGACTGTGGAAGCTGTGGAGACAAAGACCGGTGTTGATGCAAATAGGAGAAAACAAGGGCGTGGTAGAGGGAATTCTGTTTCTGGTAGAGCCCGAGGTTTGAGGAGTAATGATCAGATAAGATCACAACTTTCTTCTTCAACAGCATTACCTTCAAATGAGCAGCTTGAGAATTCATACCACAAGGTATGCTGTTCCTAGCATATAAATCTGCCAATTCCTTTTCATCTTTTTATTGCAATTGCATTTACCACCATAATTTCACATTTATTTTTAGTTTCTAGCATTATTATTCAAATAATATATGATATATTATGTTAAAAAGAAGGGGATAAATTCTTTTTTAGTAACCCAGTTTGTTGATTTCGTATAGGATGAAATTGTGTGCCTCCCATAACTGCGATTGTAAGAACAGGAATGGGTTTTTAAATTCTATGTGTGGTGGTGTAGCAAATTCTGTGGATTGTTTCATTTTCTGATGACTAAACTATTTAGGAGTCACACTCTTGTTGTGTTATATGTTGCTTTGCTTAGTTGATCAAGCCAGTATTCCATATACTATATTTCAGATACTGTATTTTGTAATTTGTCAATTTATTCTTTTCATATTTATATGAATTCAGATGGTCCGTTAAAAATATGTTGGGTAAGTAGTGGTAAAGAATGTTGAGATTTACTCTCTGTTTCTCATGTGCCATATTCCATATTCTATTTTCAATGGAAAATGATGAAATTTACAACAATTTTGTATATATCTTGGTGAGTTGGTTGTAGATTGTATCAAAGAATCATATGCCAACATTGTCGATTATAAATGCATATGCATCATAGTTTCAAGCATTTAGAGTTCGTCAAGTAAAAGACCACCATAAAAAAGCAACTGCAGGGTTTCTCCATCTAATTTCTATCCCAGGAATGGGCATCACTTAATGATGGAACAACACAAAGAGGTCTTTATATCATCTTTGTTTATTTGTCTGTTGGGTGATGCCATGCTGTGGTGGTTGCCTGTAGCAGTATGGTGTTAGGGGGCTGGTTTTTGGTGAGTGACATATTGTGTACTTAGCAGAAGGCTTAAAGTTTGAGAAAATGTTCTGTAGTTTTAAATTTTGAATGGCAAGCTTCTTAATAACATCTGTAACTCGGATTGGAGTGTTGTTTTATAATGGATTCCTGTTTTGAATCAAATGCATGCATGTAGAAATGTATTATTCCAAGTCTATTCCCTTGTAAATAGATTATAAATTGTAACTGTTAAGAAAGTAGGCTTGGGCCTAACTCACC
>CAOGCB011108433.1:0-10512 GCA_948266635.1 Cnidoscolus chayamansa | reverse complement strand
ATAGCGGGCTTCCGACAGGATAAAATTGCTTCGCTAGTACCTTCTTTTATTTGCATTTCCAAAAATAGCCCCCATTGAAACAAAAGACCGAGAGAGCAAAGGCCTTCCCCTTCTCGAGAAGTTGCTTCTGGTGTGATCGTCTTATTTCTCTGAATTTCTCTCTTACACGCACCCTCTGCTATCTCTCTTTCTTTCTTCATATATAGCTGCAATAAGCACGATGACAGTCATGACTCCTGCCCCCATCGATGTATGTTCTTCTTCAATCACTCTATCGAGAATTGAAGCATTGTTTTAGTCTTCCTTGGTGGTTTTAACCATTTGCTTTCCTTTTTGTTTCCCAATGTTTGCGATGCTTTGATTTTTCTTATAATGTGTGTGATTGATCACTTGGGCTCTAATGAGTTTTTGTAGTTTGATTCGATAGTTTGCTTCTTGTTAGTGGATCCAACAACTCTTCTGATTTGGTCGCACTTGTTTGTTTGAATTTACCTAGCAGCAGCAAGATGATGACGAGATGCTGGTGCCACACTCGGATTTGGCTGACAATCACCAATCCATGGAAGGTATTGTTGTCTTTGATCTGTACTTGAATCCTATTAGCTTTTCCTTGTTGGAATACTTGGGGAAATGCTGGAGGTGGAAGAAGTTTTGTTATATAAAATTTGGTTATTTTGTTAACTGTAATGCAATACAATTGTTTACTTAGTATGGTGCAAGAAAGGCAGCCGTGGTACCAATTTGAACCGATACAACCAATACCAAAAGAAAGAAAAAATGCAATAAAATTGTTTTGTTACGAGCTTCCAATTATTTGAAGGTCATTTGAATTTTTTATTCTTATATATTTTATAATTTTTGTTTGAGGCATATAAAGGGTATGCTGTCAGGAGTCGTAGCAATAGATTTTACTACAGATTAGTGGTGGGCATTATAGGTTCTTAATAGTGTTCTTTCGGCCAATCTTAGTTGTTGCACAACCTGAAGCTGCAAATAGTGTCGAGAACCAACCACTGGAAGATCCTCCTTCATCAAGATTCACATGGAAAATTGAGAACTTTACCAGATTGAATACAAGAAAGCACTATTCAGATATTTTTGTTGTTGGTGGTTATAAATGGTATGCTTAATCTCCTATCTTTGGCAACTTCATGATTTTATTTCATGTGATATATTTGTGTCATAAGTATCATTTGTTTTCCTTTTTATTTTGCATCTGACAGGCGTGCGCTTATATTTCCGAAAGGAAACAATGTGGACTTTTTGTCGATGTACCTAGATGTTGCTGATTCAGCTAATTTGCCTTATGGGTGGAGCAGATATGCACAATTTAGTTTGGCAGTGGTTAATCAAATCAACCCCAAGTATACAATTAGAAAAGGTACACCATTTTACTGTTGTTGTGATAATTACCCTTACTGCTATTGTTGAAACCCAGCTGAAAGTTATTTCTGGTTATGGTTAAGCTTTCTTATTATTTCACCTATTAGTTTTGGCATAGATTTTTAATTCTGATTAGGTGAGAAAGTAGTATGAGAGTCAATACTTGCAGTTCTCCATGTCTCAGTCTTTTTTCTTGCTATGTAACTTCACTTCTTTGCATCCATAATAGTTGTTGATAAACTTTGTTCAAATGAATATGCACCTACAGTGCGTCAATGGACCTTCAATATCACCTAAATTGGTTTTCTAGACTAAAACACTTAGGAGACCTTAGACTTCAATTCTTGGGTTTTTGGTGCTCTGATGTTC
The DNA here is from genome assembly GCA_948266635.1 of Cnidoscolus chayamansa. Classification (NCBI taxonomy): domain Eukaryota; kingdom Viridiplantae; phylum Streptophyta; class Magnoliopsida; order Malpighiales; family Euphorbiaceae; genus Cnidoscolus; species Cnidoscolus chayamansa. The sequence goes on along the minus strand of CAOGCB011108433.1, from coordinate 8,760 downwards.
ATAAAAACTTGTAGCACCTTTATTATAACTTTAGCATGCTGAGGTCAACAAAGTGCACTGTCAAAGAATGTTTTACATGTATATGTTGCCATTGTTTTTTATTTTAGCTCCCAACTTGCCATGGACAAATTAAACCTCTGAGACTCTGACCCCTTGTGTATAAACCTACACATTAGGATTGTGAAGCAGGAAAAACCTCAGGAAAACAATAAATCACTTAAGGCCAAGTTGAGCCTATTTTTGGCTCCCAACTTTCCCACAAAAGATTGTGGTTCACCCTTTTGTCGATATGTTGACAGTCATGCCTCATGCAATCCTAAAACTTCATTCTGCCCAAGGTCAAGAGTATGTGTATGTGTGTGTGTGATGTGTATCTCTCCCTCTCCCTTTTTGCATGTGCATCTTTATGTGTGTTTGTGTGTGCTGGATATCTTTCAACCTCAAATTGGGCAAAGCCCCTTTGCTTTAAACTTGGGTGTGCCTGTAAGCCATTACAACCATTACAAGTAGTCTCAAATTCAACAATTAATTGCATTTCTCAAGTTCTTCCTTAATAGGGAGATCTTCAAGTTATTATATTGCAAGGACAATTATACTGACTATTGGATTGGAAACTAGTCCAACCAATTAGGAAGAGTCTCATGCTCAATGCTATGTCCAGCATTTCTTGGTTGACTCATCTGAAGGCAATAAAAAGCTCCATTTCTTTGCTGTTTATTTCCACCTTGATGTTTTAAACATTGAATGATGTAGTTAATGGTGTTTTGGTTGTGAATAAAGTTGTGTGTGGCCTATCCCTTCTGAGCATGCTTCTTTCTTGTTTTTGAGTTGGGACTGCTGGCATTTCAGCACTGCCCATATTTCTCGGTATCTGAGCTATTCTGATCATATCTCTGCTCCATTTTGTAAACCAGATTTTGGCTTGAGAAAGGCATGTTATAGTCGTTTTGATAACTCCCATCTTGCTGCATTTTTTATTTCCAGATACACAACACCAGTTCAATGCACGAGAAAGTGATTGGGGTTTCACATCCTTCACTCCTCTTAGTGAACTATATGATCCTAGCAGAGGGTATCTTGTGAATGATACTCTAATAGTTGAAGCTGAAGTTCTTGTTAGAAGGGTTGTGGATTATTGGACATATGATTCAAAAAAGGAAACTGGTTATGTTGGACTCAAGAACCAAGGTGCAACGTGTTACATGAACTCTCTCCTTCAAACTTTGTATCATATTCCTTACTTCAGGAAGGTTAACACCTATTTTTATTTTCCTTCAAACTGATGGAACTTGCTTGGTTAGGATTTAATTTTAAATTACTGAGTTATAGGTTTCTGTATTTCAGGCCGTGTACCATATGCCTACAACTGAGAATGATATGCCTTCTGCAAGCATCCCTTTGGCTTTGCAGAGCTTATTTTACAAGCTTCAGTATAGTGACAGCAGCGTAGCAACAAAAGAACTAACTAAATCCTTTGGATGGGATACATATGATTCTTTTATGCAGCATGATGTGCAAGAACTTAATAGAGTTCTATGTGAAAAACTTGAAGACAAAATGAAGGTGATTTCAAAAAATTTATCTTAATTTTCTTCTCCTTTTTTTTTTTCTGGGGTGCGTGTGCGCCCGTGGAATCTAATTTGGAAGTTAGATGGTTTTTATTTCGTCACCAGGGAACGGTTGTGGAGGGCACCATACAGCAATTATTTGAGGGTCACCATATGAACTACATTGAATGCATTAATGTGGATTACAAATCAACAAGGAAGGAATCATTTTATGGTATCCATTCTGGTTTAAAATTGTGATTCCTGATTTTGGGTGCTGTGCTTACTCAATTTTTGCTTTGGTGCACAATTCTGATTTCTTTATGTATGGCAGACCTTCAGCTTGATGTAAAAGGCTGTTGTGATGTTTATGCTTCTTTTGATAAGTATGTAGAAGTTGAACGTCTTGAGGGTGATAATAAATATCATGCTGAACAATATGGATTACAGGTTAGTCTCTATATGTTCTTTTTGATATTAAAATTGCGGTCTTAAATTCCATTAAGTTCACTGGGACTGATTAAACAATTGTAGCGTGGTTTTGGAGTTGGTATTAGTTGATTAAGTGATGTTAGGTGATGAGGCTTGTGCTATCGTGGTTTGAGCCTGGCTTTCCATTGGTTGAGCTCCTTTGTTTGTCTATCAATTAACAGTCAATTTCTTATATCTCTATTTGGATTTGCAAGTTATTTGTGCAATCCATATTTACACGGAAAAACTCATAAAGGCATTCTGTGGAGCTGTTTTGAAGAGTAAGAAAATGGAGAATAGAATGATGTGTTACCTTCAAGTTATAAATGAGAGTTGCAAGCTCCCTCTATCTGCAAGCTGTTATTTCTGCAAGCTACTTCTGTGGGATTGTGTTGAGAATGAGGCTATATATTTATATATGTGTAGCTTGATTATTATATATCAAATGTATAACCAATTTTTCTTGGGAAAATATTTGTTTTTGAACTGTTTAAAGGCCATTATTACATGTTTGATACCCTGTTGATATCTCAACGTAACATCTTTGATTTTGCCAACATCGATGAATACACTCAAGGTTGAATATATTAAACAACAGGGCTAAGTGGATTCCTGGGAATTCTAAAATAAGGTGGTTGATGTAGGTTTGAAGATCTCTAAATGTGATCTTGTCCTTGTCCTCTCTTTTTTTCGGGTGGGTGGGGCGGAGGTTGTTCTCTTTTAAGTTTTAAGAACATTTATACCTTGCCCGTTTCTTTTTTCTTTTAGGTGACACTTTTTTTATATAAAATTTTGTTGTTTATATAGAAATAAAGTTATTTTGTATTTTACTTTCTTTTAATTTACTATCATTGTTTTTGTTGTGTCATTGCCATTGTTGTTGAAAACCAACAAATAACTTTCAAGTTTAAGACAGGAGTTATTCTATAGATGCTGTATTCGTGCCAGAAGCTCCCCTTGTTTCAAAGAGAGGAGGACAGGTTATTCACATAGGAGTAGAAGTTAGTTTGTCTGCACCTTATGGATGATTTGATTCGTGTGATCATGGAATAAGTGGAAAATTTTTAGAAGGCTGAAGTTCAATAGTTTAGTAGTCTTTCTTTGGACACAACTGCTCAATATTTCTTTAAGTTACTTTATTGGTCAACTATGTTTGACCCTTTTTCATCATTCAACTTTGTTTAGAACTATTTCTGCATCAATATCCAAATATTGTAAATCCTTTGATACTACTTTCCTCCACTTTATTTTAGGCCATAAAAAGGGGGAAAAAAAAAGAGAAACTGTGAATATGGTTTCCTTTTGCTAATGATTCTATTCGGGATGTTGCATGGCTTTTTCAGGATGCTAAGAAAGGTGTGTTATTTATTGATTTCCCCCCTGTCCTTCAACTTCAGCTAAAACGGTTTGAGTATGATTTTATGCGGGACACCATGGTAAAGGTGAGTAGTTGAACATCCATCTTTCATTAAGCGGCTGTGTTTTCTTTTACCCTCCTCATTTGTGTCAATTTTAATTTCATTTCACTGAAATGGGATGAGTAATAGTATGAATTGCAACTTAACATTTTTTAGTAAAGAAAAATTTGGAATATTGACATCTAATTTGTGCTATGATCAGGAAGTCCTTATTAGGCCAATGTAGAAATATTGTAAAACTGCAATAGCCCAGAATATCTGATGGGGGCAAGTGCTAGCACTGAAGCAATACATTCTTATGGTGTTGCTGAAATGAGATTTTTAATTTATTGGCATGTTAAGTCTAGACTCATAAATGAGTTAATATGTCGAGAGGTGCATGATGCCATACATTTTGGATGAGTTGAGGGGAACTAGACTGAGGTGGTTTGATTATCATATACCTGGGGATGTCTTAGAGAAAAAAATAGTGAGTTTAGGTGGAAGACATTTAATGTCACAGTTCACAGTTGTTGATTATATGCTTGCCTTTGTAGATGAATGGAAGAAAAAGTTGTGTATTATTGCTGATAATATGAAGTTTTGGCCTTAAATATGCTGAATAGAGGAGAGGATCCATCAACTGAGTCTTAAACTCTTAATTGAGTAGTCATGTTATATCTTCATTCAAGATTGTCAAATATGCAAGTGAAGGTAATCTTTTGGCAGGATTAGCATTTGTAAAAGAGGAAACATATTCAAAGTAAGGATAAATTATGCTGCTTTATGATCTAAAGTATTGATGGTTGCTAGTGTTATATGTGTTTGTTTCATAGGTGAAAATATTAACTTCTTGACCCTTTAATAGCAATCTAGGTTTTACCAGTTGGATGTATCAATGTTGTTTTAAACTTTGGCATGGTCAAATTTTTTCCTATTGAAATATGAACATTTTGGTTGGCTTCTTTCAGAACCAGCAGCAAATCCAGAGGTTTGCTACTGAATCAGGATCTAGGAATCAGCAATTATCAGAGCAAAGGAAAAGTAGTTTTTATTATGTTCTTCAAGAGAGTATGTTGTACAGAATTAGCATGACAGGAAATGTTTTGGGGCACTTGCATTTGTAGTCTTGTCTTGTAGGTGCTTTTGTTAGTGGAATGATGGCATTTGATGCCTGTTTCATTGTCGGAGAAATACAAAAAATAAAACAAGGCAAACTCTTACCTCAAAGTGCAGATCAGTATGTTTAATAAAACACAATAAAGGCCAGCCTTTAACATGCAGACGTAGTTAGTTTTTCATTTTCTGTAAATCTTTCTTCTTACAAGTTCAACTTCTTACAAGTATGCTTGTAACTTCTAATCCATCATTGATTAAGAAAAAAAAAAACTGATAACACCATTTGGTCTGCTAGTTAGATTTGGAGGAGTATTCTCCTCTCAGCAAGTTCTTTTTATCTGAAATATGTGAAGGTACAAATAAGCTTGTTGCTTGTGTTCCCGCTCTATCGTAATTCGTGATAAGGTGAAGCATCCCCCCGTTCCAATGCGTCCCTCTGGTGGGCACATAACGTGGAACAATGATATATAAAAATGTCAAAGGATGGGGGTTAAGGATGGAATCACTTTGAAGGCATTTTTAAAATTTTTTCCTCCCTGCTTTGGAAAGTTGGTTTTATATGTTTCACCTTCTGGAAAACAGAATGCAACTGCAAAGTTGGTTATGAGGAGGGGGTAATTTAACATGCAATGCACACATTTGGATTACCAATAACTGAAAATGAAACTTGTGGGCATAAAAGCTCTTGAAAAATATAAAATATATTTAATTTAAAAGTCTTGCAAGAAAGTATATTCTTCAAAGCCTCTTGGTTCTCAATTCCTTGTGCAACCCAAATTAACTTTATTTCTATTGATATGTTGTGCTTTGAAATATTGTCTCTTGTATGTTTGACCCAGAAATGATTCAGTGCTAGATTTGATCTTTATGAATCTTTGCAGTGCTTTTATTTAATATATATTTTTATCACTGTCAATAAATCATTGTACCTTTTCTATGAAAAGAGTTTTGTTTTTCCTTTTAATTAATTTTGGGCAGAGGTGATTTTTATTTATTTATTTATTTTTAAGACAACTTTATATGGTACACTTTAATCTTTTCCCATTATGCTGAAGATAAAAATATTTCTGTGTTTATGTTTTGTAGATAAATGATCGTTATGAATTTCCTTTACAACTTGATCTTGATCGAGAAAATGGCAAATACTTATCACCTGATGCTGATAGAAGCGTTCGAAACTTATACACTCTTCACAGGTATAAATAACATCTGTTCCAATTCCAAGTGTACCTCCAACTTCTGTTTGTGTGATGACCTAATAATCTGGGTGATCGTTCCATTTCTTAATGGATAACAAGGGTACTTTGTTTTTCACTAAGATTTATTCAAATTGGATATTCTCCTTTCTTTTGCCTCTTCTTTTGATGCTAGTGCTTGTGTTGTGGAATTGTTGTTTAAATGATCCTTTTTTCTGCAACATAAGTTTTGCTGCAAGGTTTATGCGGGAAATTTCCTTCATCGTCATTTTTAACAAAAAGGGAGGATGAAAGAGGGATTAAAAATTCCCATGCAGAATCTTCTATATAAGTCAAAATCAATCTTATTTTCATGATATGTCTCTGCACTTATACATTTATTTCATTTACAGTGTTCTGGTTCACAGTGGTGGGGTGCATGGGGGACATTATTATGCTTTTATCAGGCCAACACTTTCTGCGCAGTGGTATGAATCATTTTTATTGGATATATGCTGTCCATCCCCTCCTGTGCACACGCATTTTTTTTATCTAGATTCTAGAATGATTTATGTTATTCTGGTGGATAAATCTCCTAACTGGACTCTTACATTGTTCGACACGATGTTTGTGGTAGAGAGTTTTGTTCTTGTTTAGTAGGACTTGCATGGATCCATGATGAAAGGGCTGGGTTATTAACCGTACTATCACTTTTTTCCTTCTTACCCGGGTACAGAGCCTTGAATTCTTCGTGCCTTTGGTTAACTTCACTGGGGCTCTCTTCCCTTGGAACTAGGTCTTCCTTAAAAGATAGCACAATGCAAGCAAAATCCATTAGAGACTCGAGCCTGTAACTTCTACTTTTAGTAGCCATGCCTCCACAAAAAGGCTTTGATCTGACTAACACTGCTGCTTTTCATCCTAGCCTAGCTATGGGTTAAATATCTATACAAGTTTCTGTAATGGCATCTCTATGGAATAATATCATCCTAGCCTAGCATAGATATTAATCATGCCCAACTTGCTACAAATATAGTCAACGTAAGGTCCATACAACGCTTTAATAAAGATGTCTCCTAATTTTTCTCCAGTCTTCACATATCATGTGGAAATGCTTTTCTGATGGATCTTTTCATGAACAAAATGACTATCAATTTCGATGTTTGGTTCGTTCATGAAATATTGGATTAGAGGCAATATGGATGGCTGCTTGATCATTGCACCACAATTTCGTAGGCAAGAACTTCTTGAAGTCGACTTCTTCTAACAATTGTTGTTCCCATACCACTTCACACGCTGCTTGAGCCGTTGCTCGATATTCTGATTTAGCACTGGAACGAAATACTACATTTTGTTTCTTGCTTCTCCATGATACCAAGTTACCTCCCACAAAGACAGTATCCCGTTGTTGACCTCCTATCAGCTTTTAAACTTGCTCAATCTGCATTAGAAAAGCATTCGGTGTTCTAATATCCATGGTTACCATAGAAGAGACCACACCCTGGTGCTCCTTTTAAGTAACATAATATTTATACTATCGCTTCCCAGTGAGTACCAGTGGGTGAGGACATTAACTGACTTACCACACTTATGGAGTATGCAATATCAGGACGAATCACTGCTAAGCAATTCAGTTTCCCCGCTAATCTCTTATACATTTCAAGATCTGAAAATGATTTACTATCTGTTGGAGTGAGCTAGAGATTTGGGGTCATTGGCGCACTGCAATACTTAGCCTTTAACTTCCCTATTTCAAACAACAAGTCAAGGACATACTTCCTTTGTGATAAGAAAATACCTTTCTTGCATCTTGTGACTTCGATACCCAATAAGTATTTTAAGGAGCCCAAATCTTTCGTGTGAAACTGTGATTGTAGGAATAACTTTAAAGATGTAATGCGTACTTCATCATCTCCTGTAATAACAATATCATCAACATATACTACTAGCAAAATCAATCCACTATCACAGTTCTTATAGAAGATTGAATAATCACATTTACTCTTTTGCAATCCAAATTGGTGTACAACCTCACTGAGTCTGCCAAACCAAGCTCGAGGACTCTGTTTCAAACCATAAAGAGATTTATGAAGTTTGCAAACCTTACTTGACTCCCACAAAGCAACAAAACTAGGTGATTGTTCAATATAGACTTCCTGCTGAAGGTCACCATGAAGGAAGACATTTTTAATGTCCAACTAGTGTAATGCGAAGCACAAGTGGTTGCTAAAGATATAAATAATCGAATGGAGGCTAACTTGGCAACTAGTAGAAAGTGTTAAAGTAATCAATTCCATAAGTTTGATCATATCCTTTGGCAACCAAACGGGCCTTGAGACGAGCAACATATCTATCAGGATTGATTTTGACTGTGGACATCCACTTACAACCAATGGCTCGCTTGCGTGGGGGCAATGCTACCAATTCCCAAGTACCATTAGTCTTCAAAGCCTGCATTTTCTCCTCCATTGCAGTTTGCTAGTCAGGGTGAGTTTTAGGAATTAAAATAGAATCTAAAGCAGTGATAAAACAACGAGAGGTGATAATTGGTCATAAGACACAAATGAGGAGGTATGGTAAGTGCAAGTACGTTTACCTTTGCGAAGAGCAATGGGAAGGTCAAGATCAAATTCTGGAGAAGTGGTGGAACTAGCAGGATCCTCCGACGAAGAAGCAGGTAGAGGTTCGGAGCCAGGATTCTTTGCTTATCTGGAATAAATGTGAACAATAGGAGGGCGACCTGTTATGGAAGCATAAGGAGCAGGAGGACTTTGGGGACTAGATTGAGGATAAACTGTATAAACCAAAAGATCATCTTCCTCCCTTTGAATGTCATAAAGAGATGATGGAGGGAAGAAAGGAGTAAACTAAAAAAAGGTAACATCATTGGACACAAGATAATGGTTAAGTTCAGGAGAAAAGTAACGATACCCTTTTTGATGTCAAGAGTATCCAAGAAAAACACATTGAGTGATTTAGGATCCAATTTAGTTACCTGTGGTCAAACATCACGAACAAGACAAGTACGCCTAAAAACATGTGGTTCAATAG
>CAOGCB011108331.1:0-11590 GCA_948266635.1 Cnidoscolus chayamansa | reverse complement strand
GTTTATTGATTTTAAATTCTATAATGATTTATTGTGTAATTCATTCAATACACAAAGAAATTTTGTTGATTTTTCATTTATTGAAATATGCAGAGATATAATCTGAGATAATCAAATTACAATTTAGTTTATAATTATTTATCGATGAATCAAAATTCTTTTGGATTTTAGCTACATATCAAAATTCATCACTATAAATCACCTTTTAAATTAATTATATATTAGTGACAGATTATAGTCGTTACCAAAATGCTTTATTGATGATTAAGTTGTTAATCTTTTTCATTATCATCATATTTTTTTTTAGTCTGAGCGACAAGTATTCTTAAACTAATTAGGTTGGTATTATATCTTGTTCGTATCGGGTCGATTTACTAAGAGATAAAGTGCTCCCAATGAATACTTACTTCATACATGAGGTTTAAAACGATGGATATACCAATAATATGTGAACTTATAGCCAAGATTTTTGTTTGGTAAATTATTATGCATATAGTTTCAAAAATCTTAATTCAGAATCATGCAAGACTTGAAATATCTAGAGAATTATCTTTTACAACATGGAAGAATATATGTTGACACTCTTCCTAGTCCAACCAAAATGATAGGATGGGAGAATCACTATTTAAACTCTGTAGTTTATTAAAACTAATTACTTACTCTTTGTACTTATGAAAATATATTAAATAATTTGTAATTTTTTTATATTGTTAATTATTTAGTTTATTCTGTAAATTTTATAGACTAAATAATTATTATTTTGAAATTATAAAGATTAAATAGTTATTATTTTGAAATTATAGAAACTAAATAATTGTGATTTTGAAATTACTAAGATAAATAATTATTTATGGAAATACAGAGTTTAGTTTAAAATAATGATATTTTAGTTATTTTATATTTTACTAACGATTTAAATAGATGAAATAACTAAATTGTTAACGGTTTAAAAAAAAAGAATTGTTTCGAAAATATATTTTTCAAAACACGGAAACTATATAGTTAATTTTACTAAGTCACAACAACTAAATAGGAATTTCTCACTTAAAGAATTTTATATAGAGTGGTTAGCTATAAAACACATATTTCTCCAAATCAATCACTTTAGCAACATCATTCATTTTAGATGTGTTAGATGATTAAAGTTTTTATTCTTATATAAAGAATTTGAATCTAAATCACTCATGTGGATCAATTTGAATTCATGATTTTATAAATAATAAATAAAAAGTAAATCAATTAACTGAACCGAATTAAATCTAACGAAACTAAAAAAATTTAATTTAATTTTTTTTATCTGCTTTCATTCAATATCATTTTTAAAATTAAAAAAAAATCAATTTCCAAATTTTCCATTCAATTTAATTTAAAAGGATGGAATTCTAACTATAGTCATGATCTTCTTCTATATACTAGTAAAAGCAAATATCGTTGAATTCTTATGTGGTTCATAGGTATGATATTTTATTTTGTTGACCCCATAAGGAAAAGATTTGATTTTGATGATAACAAAAATTAATATAATTGGATTAATGATTATTCAAGCATTTCAGATCAAAGAAAGAGAATTATCAAGAATAGAAGGCAAGTGCAATAGAGAAAGCTTGATAACACGATATGAAGACAAAGTCAAAGAATAAGAAGTTAAGTTTCCTTTCATAGGGCAAATGTAAGAGATTTGAGAATTATATATGTCAATGAGATGTTTTATATTCCATGCTGAAAAGTGTTTCAAAACCATTTATGAAGTTAGTTTTAAAACTAGAAAATCAGTTTTGAAGATACAAAAATTAGCTATTTAATTTTGACCCACGAGTTAAAATTAATTAATTAATTTTAGAACTTGCTAACTAGTTTTAAACAACAGTAAAAAAATTAGCAGACTACTTTCAAAATTAGCAAACTAATTTTACATGATTTCAATTTTAGCTAACTAATTTCAGACTGAGATTTGTTACTTTCAGATTGCACGATTTTTTAGATTGTAACGGTTATATTATCATATTTTGCTAGCCGTTGATTACCTTTTACAGCTGAGACTTTGAGGCTTTAATCACTTCTACATAAATAAGGATTTATTTCCTTTTGCAACTAATGAAAGTGCCATATCTTTGAGAACTTTGAGAGTCTTGTTTTAAAGCCTTCATTCAACAAATTTGTGCTTCGTTGGAAAATCCATCTCTTTCTTCTTCATAGTTCATTTATATGTATATTAGTTCAAAGAGAGTGATTATTTTCTTTTCAAAACCTATTTAAGGTTGTCTAAGTGAGGGAACTTTACTTGGAAGAAGTATTTAAGCACCTTTGTAAGCTTACAAAAATTTGAAGGAAAATCAAATTTAGAAAGGTTGTTAAGCACCTATAAAAGCTTAAAGAAGTTTGAGGGGAATTCAAACTTGTAAAGGTTCTTAAGCACTTGTAGAATCTTTGTGTGATCATCAAAGTTGTAAAGGTTGATCAAGCACCTGGAAAGCTTCATGAACGTACTCGGTTGTTCTCTTGGTTTGAAAAATAGATAATAATGGATAAAAGTCTCAAGAGGAAGCTTGAGAAGAGTGGATGTAGGCTGCATTGCTGAACCACTATAAATTGATGTGTTTGAATTCTCTCAACTCTATCTCTTATTTTTTAAAGTTATTTTACATGCCTTGCTTTGATTAACTGAGGATAATTATTGTTTAATATATTGCTCTGCAGTCTTATGTTGATTAACTAAACAATCACACTCTAATCCAATTAGATAGCACATCATAAGTATATAGCCATAATTTTTCATAAAAGTTTAGAGCAAGAACTTGAAAAATTGATTGGATTAAAAAAGTAATCAATTCATCCCTCTTGGTCATTTGTACTTGGGACAACAAATTGGTATTAGAGCTTAGCTCTCTTGCTTAGAGTTCAAACACATTAGAGAGATCCTAGAATGACTAATACTTTTAATATTATTGGAGTCCCCACACATGTAATTGAAGGACACTCAATCACTAGACCTCATTTGTTTAATAGCATAAATTATTTATTTTGGAAATCTAAGATGAGAACTTTTATTCAATCTGTTGACTTTAATGCATGGAAAGTAATTAAAGATAGTCCTCACATTCCCATGAAAGTTGAGCTTGATTTAAATGTATATAATTAAGTTTCATATTATGAATCAACAAAGAAAATATGGGATGAACTTGAAGTAACTCATGAAGAGAAGAACAAGTCTAAAGTGATGAAGACAGTCTGTTCTAGTTCTTCAAGCATCTAAAGTAATGATGAAGAAATGACTATATTGGCTAGAAAAGTCAGAAGAACATTTAAGAAAGGTGGAAAGAAGTACATAAAATTTTTCAAGAAATATGCTCTTAAAGATGAGACAAATTCTTTTGTACAAAAAGAGTAAACAAAAGAAGTCTCCTATGAATGCAATGGACTTGGACAAATCATGCATAACTATCTAAAACAGAAGAAGAAAAAGTGCAATGGAGACAAAGGACAAGGAGTTATGACTGTTGTGTTGAATGCTTCAGATTCAAGTTCAATAGAAGATGAAAAAGAAGACACTAAAGTTTATGGAATGGCTCTTACATAGAAACTTCCTGAATCATTGGTCATAAATGAACATGAGGTAATTGAATATGATCCTCCTACTGTAGAAGAATTAGAGCTAGCATTTGCTAAAGTCAATGATAAATACAAAACATACAAGAAGAAATATGTAATTTTGAAGTTAGAAAATAATTCATTAAAAACAGAAATTAGTTCATTGAAAGATGTGCTCAAGGAAAATGAATTTTACAAAGCTCAAATGAATTTATTCAATGAACTGAAAGAAGTTTGAAGAACTTTCTAAAAAGAACAAAAATCTTGAAACCAAAGTGGAATCTTTAACAACAGATTTGACAAAATTCACTAAAGGAAAACAAAGTCTATATTTACTTCTTAGTTCACAAAGAATTTCTAGAGAAAAATGGGGAATTGGATTGAGTAACTTTTCAAATTATAAGTACATAAATTTCTTTGTAAAAGCTATTTCTTCCTATCTTCCTACTATCACTTGTTTTTACTGCAATAAAGTTGGTCATATGATTCATGTATGTCCTATTAGGAAATGATCATTTAAGGTAAAGAAAATTTGGATACCTAAAGGATCTATTTCTAATAGTGCTAACATTCAAGGACCTAAAAAGATTTGGGTACCAAAAATTGGTTAACTGTTTTTAGGTTTGTCTGAAAAATAAAGAGGATTCAAGCAAGTAGTGTATAGACAAGTGGTCGTTCAATGCATATCATGAGAAATGAAAAATTTATCAGATTTGGTGATAAAGAAAGAGTCCAAATTACTGGAAATTGCTCAATTGTAAATCAACTTATTGAAAATATTACTTCAGTTCCAAGTTTGAAATTTAACTTTCTTAGTATAAGTCAATTGTGTGATAAGAGATTTAAGGTAACCTTCTTCATCACTCACTGTGAAATAGTTGACTTAAATAATCATGCCCTGTTTATTATTTCTAAATATGACAATGGTTATATGCTAAATTTAGATTGCTTTTAAGATAGTGAAAAATATCTCATGATTTTAGATGATAATAATTGGTTATTGCATAGGAAGAATGGATAAGTTAAGTATGCACTTAATAGTTAAAATCTCAAAAAAAAAAAAATCGATTAGAGGTTTACCAAAATTAAACTTGAGAGAGAGATTATCCCTGCATGTCCTGTTCATTAGGAAAATAAACCAAAACCAACTTTAAGACAAATAATGTAGTTACAACTTGAAGAGTCTTAAAATTATTGCACATTTGATCTTTTTGGTCTAATCACTCCCACAAGCATAGATGTCAAAGCTTATATATTTATAATTGTGGATGATCATTTTATATACATTTGAATATCCTCTTTTGCTCATAAAAATAGAACTTTTGATATATTTGAAAAATTCTGCAGAAGAGTTCAAAATGAAAATGAGTTCTACATCAACTGCTTGAGGAATGATTGTAAGAAGAGTTTGAAAATAGTCTATTTGAAAAGTTTTTCCTTAAAATATGATATTTTTCATTCATTCTTAGCTTCAAAAATACCTTAACATTATGGAAATATTGAAAGAAAAAACAGAACAATGCAAAAAATGGCTAGAATTATTACATGAGAATAAAACTTCCTAAATAATTCTAGGCAGAAGTTGTGAATACAGCTTGGTGTATTGTAAATATAATAACCATTAGAGACATTCTTAAGAAAACTTCTTATGAATTGTAGAAAGATAAAATACTAATTGTTTCATATCCTTTGATCGTCATCCTCTAGATCTAGTCGTGGCAGGACCTGGTTGCTTGCTCTGCCTGTTGTCATCCTCCGCCGATCGTCCATCCAGACTTAAGGCATGTAGTGATTGGCGAAGAATGCATGGTGGGAAGAGTAAAGAAATCTCTTCATTCAAATACCAATGACTGATCTAAAAAATTAAATTTATAATTTTGATTAATGAAATTAAATTAAAAATAAAGAATTAAATGAATTGAATTAATTATTTTCAATTTGATTAGTTTTAAAATCAATAGTCATAAACTTCCTTCATTGGGCTGGAATTAGGTAAGGGCCTTCATAGGATAGTTTAGAAACTTTGGGCTGAAATGGTTAGATTTATTGGTTAATTTATTTAGTTATTTAATTTTAAAAATCGAATTAAATTAAAAATTAAATTTTATATTTCGTGATTTAAAAAAATATATATTTTTATAATAATTTAATATTTAAAACATTTTAAACATCAATAAATAAAAAATATTAAACTATTTTAAAGTAAATTATTTTTTTAAAAATATTTTAAATACTATTATAGCCAGTAAATTAGAATTGGAATTCACCAGCCAAGCTTTGTAGATTCAGAACGAAAATGGCTTCCCAAACCCTAACGGAACCAACTTCGATCTCTATGGATCCAATTTTCCACATCCTCAGAATCGTTCCTTTCTCCGTTCTCCGCCCTCCCCGCCTCCGCCTGAAGCTCCCCACTTTCACTCTCCCCTCGCCGATGACTGTCTTTGCACTAGTTCTCTTAACCTACTTCATGGTGGTCTCCGGCATTGTCTACGACGTAATTGTAGAGCCACCGGGCATAGGATCTACTCAGGATCCGGTAACCGGCTCCATTCGTCCAGTTGTTTTCCTACCTGGCCGCGTCAACGGCCAGTACATCATTGAGGGTTTGTCGTCTGGGTTTATGTTTGTGCTTGGTGGAATTGGAATTGTGCTTATGGATCTTGCGCTGGATAAGAATCGTGCTAAGAGTGTAAAGGTTTCGTATGCCTCTGCTGGAATTTCATCGCTGATCATCGCTTATGTAATGAGTATGCTCTTTATTCGCATTAAGATCCCTGCTTATCTTAGGTGAATTGAGTTAATGTGGCTGGGTTTTGTATGAGTTCTTTTTTTCCTTTTATTTTATGTCACTGGGACTATGGATTTGTATCATTCATCTGAATGATTCATTGGTGTTTTCACTGAAGAATAGCTAATTTCGAGTTTAGCAACTCATAAATCTTATCGTCGCCTATGTCACTCGTATATTTCTTGCTGAAATTTTATTATAATTGAGTTTATGGCAAGTTCATTGACACCAGTTACTTGTTAGAAGCATACATATGTGTGCATTGCTTGTGATTAAATTATCACTCTTTTTTTTGTTTTTTCTTTGTATAATTACTCATGTGGGACTTCTTCTAGACAGATCTTTGTGTGTACAGTTTCAGAACTTCACAGGCAAAACTTTTGGATTTTACGGGTCTGCATTTTTGGAAGAAATAAAGCTAGAAAAACATGTTGGTTAAAAGTTGGTCCTGTGAAAAATAATAAAAAACTCAATGCAATGGAACAATTAGCTTCCCACAAAGCTACATTTATATTTTCGCTATTAAAGATAACCTTTTTATCAAAAACTTTGCTTCGAAGCATGAACTCTTGCAAAAAAATAATTTTTTACTGACAACCTCTTTTAAGATCCCAACTCACTTTCTCATCAATGGACGTGTGCCAAATTAAGTTTTGGGTACTAGATCTAGCTGTGGAATCCAAATTATAATATGGATGTGTCTTTTAAATGCCTTTGATGCTGAGATACTCTTCATAATTTTCATAGTTGGAAGAAACTTGAACTTTTGGCATTGTCAACTAAAAGCATGAATATTGAACAGGAAATGAAGCTTAGATTGAGCTGTTTGCCATTTCTTCATAATTCATATGTTGTCAAATTTTGGATACATCTAAAGGGAAAGTTGTACATTAGCAACTCCCTTACCACAATCTACTTAAGTTAACTTGAAACCTCAGATGGCATGCTCCTTCATTATTCTAAATTCTATTAGCTCCTTACTACGTTTCATTTTTTAGAACTATGCATTAGCAAACTATTTTATTAGCCAAAAGAAAAGGGAATACCTTCTCATATATATTTTGTGGGTTTATCCATGAGCAAAATAAAAAGGGTAAGAACTCAGGACTTTTCCTTGTGTAAGCCAACTGCAATGGAGAGATTTTGAAATTCCTTGAATAATTCACATGCTAGAGTTTATCTCTTGTATAACCTTCACCATAGTTATAAGCTTTAAATGTGCATCACTTCACTTCTAGCCTTTGTTGATAAATACATTTGACTGTTTAGAAGAAGAGCCAGAGTTAAGAGGGTGTTATAGATTAGAATGTAAGAAGAAGAAAAGAATGAGTTTTATAAAGTTAACTGTATGATTTTGCTAACTACGAGCAATCACTCATTTGTGCATAATATATATTTTTCTGATTGAAAAACGAAACCCAGAGCCAGAGGGATGTGCTAGAATATAAGAAGCATTATTGCATGATGAATTTATTTTGTATGCTCCCATTCATGATGCGAACTACAAATTGGTAGGTTGCTGTGGAATCACAAAATAAAAAGTCAGCTAGGATAAGTCACAATGCTGTTGGGTTTGGTGGAGGTGCTTTTGAGAAGAGTAGGATTGAATGATTTAGAATTACTAGAATGCCTTTTCTAGACTGTCATGTAGCTAAGATATTGCAAGTTTGATAAGCTGTTATTTATGTTTATTTGAAGGCTGGAAGATAGAAACCAGAAAGTTGTTGATATTTGCAGTATGATTGGGAATAATAAGATGAAGAAAAAAAAATGAAGGATGAGGTGCTTTTCCTTTTTGGATTTTAGGTATTGTGGTGCTATACAAATAGCTTCTGAGCAAATTCCAAGATCTTTGTGTTTGATGGGCTTTTAGTTGTTGTGACTAGAAACTCAATTGATCAATTGGATCAAAATTTTCTTTTGAAGTTGAAGGTAAATAATAACTCTTAAGTCTCCATTTGCATAGTATGTACTGTTAGAATCATATCAAACTATCTTAAAGAAGATAATTACTGAAAATCATGTTAATCATTAAGTTTATACTTTGGAAGATAAATCATATACTTGCAGACCTAAAGGAACCCTAGACCTGTAAGTACTTCAATTCCTAATCTTTATAAGATTTTTAACTGTTAGAAGATTCTTAGTGTTGACAGATCTCCATAGAAAATAACATACAATTTTTAAATGGCGCCCCTAAGCTCTCCCCTTCAACCTCCTTTTTTTTTTATACATCTTAAATGTGATGGGACTGCTAGGTTTTGGATCCTTGGTTTCTTACACTGTGGGACAGATAATCGACAATTGCACCATGTGCATGCTTTAGATAGTATTATTTTGTTTGGTTCGTTGTTGCTGTTATGGTTTTTATTAACTTCTTCCTTGAAATATTGATTGTTGCGCTGTTTTCATATTGTATGTATCATCTTTTGTTGCAAGATGTTTATGGCGCTAGTTTATTTCTCTAGCATTCTAAAATGCTGAGGCTCTATGTTATATGTGGCATTTGTTGGTCTGCTGTTGCTAGTGTGAGGGTACTTTATGGTTGTTGAAGGTTGCCTTAAGTCTGTTTGTTATCACCTTTCCCTTGATTATTTTATAAGGGTGTATTTTAGCCTGTTCTAACTATTGCCTGCATGAATATTTATGCCCAATTGTCACTTTATAGCAGTATTGGATGCATAATTTTATTAGATTTTGCTTGTACTCCTTTTTCTTTTTCTAGTTTATTCCAAGATCTCAATTTCATTTTAAATTATCCCATGAGTATGGAAAAATAGATTGTTTACAAATAGTAAAAATCTTTGAGAAATTGCTATCCCCTTTTTAAGAACATTATATTGCATGCTAGTTATTTACAAGAGGAAAAAGGCTGATATCCAAGTGCATTAGCACTACACAGATACCTAGTAAGGCAATACAAATACACAACTATAAATTGCACACTAGTAGTGAGAGATGGAGCGGTTTGAGTTCATCTTTTAGGGGTATTAAGAGTTGAAACCACTCCTTGATAATCGTCTGTTCCTAAAAGGAATCTCTGAAAGACCAAGAAAAATCATCTAGTGAAGATATTTTTAGGTGAGAAGAAACGACGACGAGGCGAGAACATCCCCGAGTACCTAGGAGAAGCAAGGCCGTCAATGGAGCGATATTCGGACATGAAGCCTTCCCTCTCCTCAGTGTTATGATGATTCCTGGTACTTCCATTGAATGTTCCATACTTGACCAACTTACCTACCCATGACTTCTTCTTTGGGGTCTGGTGACCAGCATTCATCTTCTCGCTCAGGTACTCCTTAACCGCTTGCAAACCTTGCTCAACCACCTCCATCGGAGGCGAAACAAGGGGATTGCCTTCAACTCTAAGCTTTTGTAGCTTCCGGAGGCAGCCCATGGAGTCAGGAAGAGAAGTGATTCTATTGTAACTGAGGTCCAACTCCACAAGAGAAATGAGGAGACCAATAGAGTAGGGTAGGGTTTCGAGGTATTGAAAATTTTGGCTAAGGTTAAGAACTTGTAGGTTTATAAGGTTCTCAAGATCTTCAGGGAGAGATCTGATGTTGTTAAGACGTGCATCTAAAGATTTCAAAGAGGTGAGGTGAGAGATAGAATATGGAAGGAGCATTAGCTTGTTTGAATTCACTGAGAGCTTCTTGAGATTCACTAGCTCATACCCAATGGTGTCTGGAATCATGCTCAGCTTGTTGAAGTTTGCATTCAATTCTTCCAAACATCTGATCATTTTCATCACAAAATGCTTTGATTTTTATATATATCATTAAAAATGAAGAAAATTACTATAATTAGATTCTATTATTATATTTTAAAATGTATAAGAAATCCTGAAAATATATAAATAATAAGTAAAATATATGCTTCCCCCTTGAAAAATATGTTTTCTGTCTATATCAACTTGTATTAATTATATCAAATGTTGATGCTTAATAATAATAAAAAAAAAGATGATGCTATCATTACCTACAGATATTCTATGAAAGTAATGCACTTTCTCACTCTATATGTATGTATGACATGAATATATAAAATGAGAAGAGAGAGAAGAACCTGCAATTTTCAATGGTTTTAGGAAGAGAAGAAAGAAGGTTTCCAGCAGCATTCAAAACCTTGAGCTTTGTCAAACACCCAATTGAATTTGGAAGAGATTTAAGCTGATTTGAGTGCACATCCAACACCACCACATTCAACAATCTTGCTGTTAATGATTCTGGTATGTTCTGTCCATAAGGTTATTTCATTACAATATATGATCATCAAAAACTTCCAACAAAACATAAATAGTTGCAGAAACGCAAAACATACCTGGAGATTGTTGTTTGAGAGGTCAAGTTTACAAATGGTGGCCAAGTTAAGAGAAGGATTAGAGAGAGAATCCAAAGACATGCTACTCAAATCAACATCTTGAAGCTTTTCTTCTTCTAAGGACACACTCCCATCACCTTTCTTATTATTCTTCAAATCAATCTTCATCAAAAGATGATCATTTTGAAGCTGCTGCTGTTCATACATCATCTTCAAACCCAAAGCTAGACACCAACCAACCCAATAACAAACACAGGTTTAATTAGATAATTAATCATGGATTAAGACACCCAAATGGGAGTTGAACATTGAAAGAGAAGGTGTGTGATTATTATATATTCAAGACTTTTTTTTTTTTTTTAAATGGGTATGGTTCAGAGGATGTACGGATGAGGATGAAGGAGAGAAGAATACAAGGGCATGCATGACATATATGTTGAAAGTACGTACAAGAGCCTATAGATAGGGCTTTGAATGGCTAGTGAGTATGGAACTTTGATTAAGTCAATTACTAATTTCCTTGTCCTATGGCTATGGCTATGGCTATGGCTTCCCTCCAATTAGTCTCTCGTTCCTCTTCTTTGTTACCTTTTGGTGTTTGACCAAATCATATGCTTTTTTTATATATGTAATCTATGAGGAATATCTTCTTTGGAAGCTTCTTTTTATGACTTCTAATTAATTAATTAATTATTGATTCTTAAAATTACCAAAAAAAAAAAGGAAGTTAGTCTCAGTGAGATTTTATTTTATTATAAAATATAAAAGTCTTATCTTAATAAAATTTTTATTTATTTTAGAAATAAATAAGTTGAATTATTATAAAATTTAAAGTAATAATAATCTGTAGAGAAAAGAAAAAGACTATTGATAACTAGTTTTTTTTTT
>CAOGCB011107161.1:0-12987 GCA_948266635.1 Cnidoscolus chayamansa | reverse complement strand
CCAGAGAGATTAAACCTGTTGAACATTAAGGATATTCCTTTTATATATGGTGACTAGTAAGTTCATCTAGGGAGGAGATTTTAGCATTCGGATTGCTGTTAAACACCTAATGTCACCCCCTTTAGTTTGAGGAATATGAGGGAAAACTGGTTGGGTATAGTTTGAACTTTGAAGGCAATAGTTTGAGCATGATCTATTATATTTATAGTCTCCAACATTGTTACTGTGAATGCTTTATCGATAAGGGTGACAGCTGTAAATTATGCCAAGTGCCAAGGGCAATTTTGCAGTTCTCACTTTATTCTTTTATGTTCTCAGGTCATGTCACACAGAACTTATTCGTCCTTTAGGAGTGCTAGTTTATTCTACTATAGAGGAAGCTCTCCAGTTAAAGTCTTCTCTTTCTTGAATACAACACGCAATTGTACATATTCCAGTGGTGAATTTGGTTATTCAAAGCGAAGATCTCGAGGACCTGTTATGGCAGCCAAAAAAGCATCTGAGGGTGTGTATTTACTGGTTTTGGAATTAGACACTTACAATGAGAATTTTAAAAAATTTATGCTTCTTATACTATATGGTCGCATGTGCAAGCAAATTCAATTTCTTCTCTTTATTCCTCTTTTTAATGACGTAGCTTGAAATCACTTAGGGGAAAAACAAGATGGAAGGTACAAGCACACAGTTGATTTACCAAAGACAACATTTGGCATGAGAGCAAATGCTTTGACAAGGGAGCCTGAGATTCAAAAGATATGGGAAGAAAATCAGGTGTTCAAGAGAGTTGTCGATAAAAATGATGGGGTGGGTGTTTGTAGCTATCTTTGTCCATCAGTTCTAGGTGAATGAATATATTACCTGACATTCAATTACTTTGTCAGGGAATTTTTGTTCTTCATGATGGTCCTCCTTATGCCAATGGCGATCTACACATTGGTCATGCCCTGAATAAAATCTTGAAGGATATAATTAATCGGTATAAGGTGTGTTTTCCTTAAGACATTACTACTGCCTTCTTTTCCACGTCTTTATAATAAGAAGTGCCAAAAAGAAAAACAAGTTAAGGTCACAGATCAAAATGTTATGCCAATGCTATTATTACTGCAATTTAGATTTTAGAGTGAAAGAAAGAATAGATGAAAATAGTCAATCCTGAATTTTGTACTTCCTACATTTTGTGTGCTGAAATAAATCACACTGAGAAACAAATAAGAGAAAGGGAAAGGGGAAAAAAAAAGAACTAGAAGAAACAATGTATTTTTGTGATAAAAACTTCTATTTGTCATGTTCTCAAGATCCAATGTTGGTGTCATTTTAGCATTATAAATGTGGTCTGCAGTACGCTAACGACAGGTTTTATGCATTAGTTTCAACAAGTGATTCAACTAAATTCTGAAAATACATAATTTGTAGCCACAACTTGTGTTTGATCCAGGTTTAAAATGACCTTAATGTAATTTGCAGATTCTTCAAAATCACAAGGTTCATTATGTGCCTGGTTGGGATTGTCATGGGTTGCCAATTGAGCTGAAAGGCAAGTATTGTTTTCTTTTCTGGTTAAGATGTTAACATCATATCCTGCCACAGGGCAACTATGTAATTGGCAAAGGCTGAATAAAAGTTGAATTGTTTCTGATGATTGAATGTATATGAATATTCTTTATATTATTTCTTATCACATCATATTGTGAATCTCTATCATGACTTGTCTTTTATTAGCCATATATTGATGGCCTCAAAATGAGGGAGAGTATCACTTTCTCATGTGTTTGACCACCAAGTCAGTATAAAACAAAGATCTAAACTTTGATGCTGAAGAGTTTGGGAACTTAAGAGGAAATAAAAAAAAAAAAGAAAAGAAAAGAAAAAGAAAGAAAGTTGACCATCATCATAAATTTTACAGTTCTGCAATCATTGGATCAGGATGCGAGAAAGGATCTGACACCATTGAAATTAAGAGCAAAGGCAGCGAAATTTGCCAAAGCAACTGTCAAAACTCAGATGACATCATTTAAGGTTGTACACCATTATGTATAATTAGTAGCTCTTTGTTCACGCACTATCAAGTCAAGTTATTTTACAGCTTTTATGATCTTTGAAGCTGATATACTGGCATTTTTATAGTAGATTTTAGTTGTTTGGTGGATTATCTTTTGTTATTAATACTATTAATGTTAAATTAATAGATGCACACACCATGCTATGAAACAGTTAACTAATCAATTCTGATGTTGCAGCGCTATGGAGTTTGGGCAGACTGGGATAATCCATATCTAACCCTAGATCCCGAATACGAAGCTGCCCAGGTAGCTGGTACAGCTTTGCTCCATTATTCTTGCATGTCTTGAAGGTTCTCAAGGAAATAGGGTAGTCCTGCAGTTTTTTTTTTTTTGGGTGGGGGGAAACTAGTTGGATAAAGATTTGGCAGGTACCTAGATAGCCATAATCTTAAAAATTTAATGAAATTTAATCAATTAGGCTGGTTGGCCCAGAAAAGGAATTGGAGAAATTTTTATTTTCTTATTCAATATATGTCTGATGTTCTGGGTTAGTGAATTATTATGGTTAAGGAATTGTTAAATCCTATTCTTCATAGATTGAAGTGTTCGGACAAATGGCCCTTCAAGGATACATTTACAGAGGCAGGAAACCAGTTCATTGGAGTCCCTCATCTCGTACTGCTCTTGCAGAGGCTGAGTTGGAGGTAAATTAAGTTTTGAAATGCACAAACATTTACATTTTCCCTGTTTTGAACTTAGATTCTTGAAGAATGGAGCTGATAAATATACTCCATGATTGTTTCTTTCAATTTTACTTTCATTGTTTTTCATGTGTATAATCCTTATGCGATTAGCAGTTAGAAGCAACATACATGTATCTTCAAGATTTTCTACTTAATTGACAATTTAAACTATTGAGATACAATTGCTTTTGTATAAATCTTGTTGGACTACTGTATTGCAACTCAAAAGTTAGTTATCTACAAAATCAAGTGTATATCTACAATATGCACTTGTTCTTGCTGTTTCAAAATAGCAATTTCCATGAGATTTCTTGTGAGTAAACATTTTAGCCCTTTAGGATAAAATTATGAATCTTTTGCTGTAGTTTTCTTGACTTTTTTATCAGATTAGACTTTGGTACCTAAAGTTGTAAAATTTAATTACACTTCAATTCTAAACTATTGTATTGTACCCTTTAGTTTATTGAAGTCTTGTACTCATTGATGTCAAATGTCAGTAGACTAAAATCCATAAGTTTTTTTGAGGAAAATCATCATTTCTAATAAAATACTTGAAAAAGTGGAAACCCTAGTGTATTTTGAGGTCTAATAAAATCTCTAAGTGTTTATGTTGCTCTTGCATTTGATCTTGCAAGGTAATTGTGGTATCCTTTTATTACTTAGCTGAACTCTATTTTGTGCAGTACCCGGAGGGGCATGTTTCGAGAAGTATATATGCCATATTTCGAATAGTAAGTGGAATGCCAACTTCAAGCGGTTTACTAGAGGAATTCTTTCCAGATTTATTCTTGGCCATATGGACCACAACTCCCTGGACTGTGCCAGCCAATGCTGGTAAGTTGCAATGACGTTATTGTATGTTGAATTGCAAGTATTTATGTAAGTGGTTCATCTTTTATTTCAAATTACAGGAGTTATAATTGAAATTATCATGCCAGAGGCCCAGAGTGTAGCATCCATGTTATGTTCTTTGCCCAAACCATTATCTTTCATACACCTTTTGACTTCACATTACCTCTCATTCAGTTCTAATTTTATTCCCTACCTTGATGTTCAGAACAAATTGTTAAGTATTTTATCATCTTGTTTGGGATATTACTCGGGAGCTTATTTGTTAGAGGATTCATACAGCCGACCCCAACTTGCTTGGGACTAAGGCTTTGTTGTTGTTGTTGTTGTAAGTATTTTATCATCTCTCTCTGCATGTTTTTATTTTCTTTTAATCTTTGGGGGTCCTCTGTCCTCAGCTGTTGCAGTCAATGCCAAGCTTCAATATGCTGTAGTTGAAATGCAGTTTTTGGAAGATATTTCTACATCCTCTGGAAATAAAAAACGACGACTTGGCAATGTTCTGAGGGAGCAAAAAAAGCCTTTCCTTATAGTAGCATCTGATCTTGTGCCAACACTAGAAGTAAAATGGGGGGTGAAGCTTGTGATCAAGAAAACCTTTTCTGGGTCAGATCTAGAAAACTGCAGGTTAGGAATGAAATTTACTTGTGTGCCTATGTGAAAAAGAATTCATAGAATGCGATGAATTTTTTTTCAATGAAGTGAAGCTTATTTTGTCAATCACAACCATCCATGATTAAATCATTAAAAGGCAAAAACAAAGCTGTGGCAGAAGACATATAGACTTCTATAGTCAACTGAAGATTATCTTTTAGAACTTTGAAATAATAATGTATGGTTGATCTATTACAGATATCATTTGTTAATTAAATCTGATTTTAAAATTTGGTTTCAGGTACTTGCATCCAATAGATAACAGAGAATGCCAAGTTGTCATTGGAGGAGATTATATTACAACCGAATCAGGAACTGGACTAGTGCATACAGCTCCTGGTCATGGTCAGGAGGATTATGTAACTGGCATGAAGTATGGACTGCCTTTACTTTCCCCTGTTGATGATGATGGAAAGTTCACTGAAGAAGCTGTACAGTTTTGTGGGCTTGATGTTCTTGGAGATGGTAATGCTGCTGTTGTGAAATACCTGGATGAACAATTGTCTATTATTATGGAAGAACCATATGGTAAGTTGGACCTTTTCCAGATATCAAGAATATGGTGTCACCCTTTTCTGGTAATCATTTTCTTTATTGATTTGAAAAAAGCAGCCATATATATCAGATTTCTCTATCCTTTCTCTTATGCAGAACACAAGTATCCATATGATTGGCGAACCAAAAAACCAACAATTTTTAGAGCAACTGAGCAATGGTTTGCATCTGTAGAAGGTTTTCGTCTTGCTGCTTTGAATGCAATTGGCCATGTAAAATGGATTCCACCTCAGGTATTTATGTTTAGTACTTCAGTTGCATTGGAAGCATTGTAGCCACTGGCTGGAACTTCCTTTTTTTTATTATTTGAATATGCTTTTCTTGATCACTTATAATGTTAAATTAAGCCTTATGCATGATGTGAACCATGTTCTTTTTCAATGGTTACATATCAGTGAGTTCTTGTTTAATAGTCAAATGCATAACCATTTATTCAGGCAGAAAACAGAATTTCTGCAATGACTTCAAGTCGCTCTGACTGGTGCATATCACGTCAAAGGACATGGGGCGTCCCCATTCCAGTCTTTTATCATGTGGAGTCAAAGGAACCCCTTATGAATGCAGAGACTATTGATCATATTAAGTGTAAGTTTTCTGGAAACAGCGGTTGCTTTCTCACTTTCTTTCTTTAGTTTGTTATTTAGTCTGTCTAGTCTTCATGCATGTGTGGTGCACGTGTATCACATGATTTATAATTTATGCTAATCTTATTTACACATGTATATAGTTGTAAATATTAAATTAAATTTTAATATTATATTTGATCTTATAATTAAGAATATTAATTATTTAATTATTTGAAAAATTAGAGCATCAAAGTAGCAAACTGTTGGTGGTATTAACAATAATATTAAAATATAATTAATCTATTTGCAGTTTCATGTCTGGATATCGGGTGATCCTTAAAAATAATTTTTGCAGCTATAATAGCTCAAAAGGGCAGTGATGCATGGTGGTATATGAAAGTGGAGGAATTACTTCCTGAAAAGTATCGCGATAGAGCGTCAGACTATGAAAAAGGGACAGATACAATGGATGTATGGTTTGATTCAGGTACTATGAGATGCAGAAGTTTAATTGTAAGCATAGATGGACCTTGTTTTCCAGGAACTAACACGAAGGAAATTGTGCTGCTATATTGATACTATTTATCAAACTTATTGTATAATGTTAGTCTCTGCAGTTCACAGGACTTCTATTGCTTTATGAACAGTAAATTGTCTGTTTTCTTCACATGTATTATATGCATTGGTGGTTGACAATGCCATTTCAGGTTCTTCGTGGGCTGCTGTGTTGGGGAAAAGGAATGGCCTCAGTTATCCTGCAGATATTTATCTTGAAGGTTCAGATCAACATCGCGGGTGGTTTCAAAGCTCTCTATTAACAAGTATTGCCACAAAAGGTAATGAGAATGTGAATTTGGTTTTGACCATGCAATACAAGGAGGTAATTTTTTTTTTTTTTTTCATTTGAGTGAAATGCAGTTGTGTCTTATCCTCCACTTTCATTCAGCAAAGATAAATCAGAAATGCTTCCTTAGGAGATGAAAAGATCATACGTTTGAATTTTTCTGATAAATAAACAAATGTGCATATTGGTCATGTCTGTGATTTGATAAGTAGCACTGTGATGATCAATTTAAATAATTCATATGAAATAATAAGTATAGAAATTATGACTATTGCATGCATTACATAAAGTAGAAACTAGCAAGATTGTAGTGTAAAATGAAGTGCAATTCAGTTTGTCATCTATGTTTCTAGTTTCTACAGGCAAGAAGAGATGCAATAGATTCAAACTTTTGACTTCTGAATGCTAATAATTCTGTTTGTCATGAGATGCATCTTGTTGCTTTCACTTTGCATATCACTGAAAATTTCTGTGGATAATATTATGTCCTGAAACCCGTAGAATGCTATATCATTCTGTTTATTCTCTTTCTGCAGGAAAGGCTCCATTTTCTAGTGTCATAACCCATGGATTTGTGTTGGATGAAAAAGGTTTTAAGATGAGCAAATCCTTGGGTAATGTTGTAGATCCACGCACTGTAATTGAAGGGAATGCAGGGGTTAGTTACAATGGATTTTATTTTGAGATTTCATTTTTGCCAATGTTTATGTGCAGAAATATAGTTGTATTTGCTGTTCTCAGGGAGCACCAGCCTATGGAGCTGATGTTCTACGCCTCTGGGTTTCTAGTGTAGACTATACTGGGGATGTTATGATTGGTCCTCAAACACTTAAGCAATTGTCTGAGATATATAGGAAGCTGCGAGGAACATTGAGATATCTTTTGGGAAATCTACATGATTGGAAAGTAAGTTTTGTCTTTTCTCCTGTTTCATTGCATTTTCTGGAATGGAGCAGAAGTTTTTTTGACACAGTTAAAGCTAGTTATTATTCACATTTTTTAGCGTAATAACTAACTCTTTGATCTCCTTTATTCTGATTATTGTGCTATTGGCAGGCTGATAATGCTGTTCCATACTATGATCTCCCCATGATTGATAAGCATGCACTTTTTCAGCTGGACAATGTTGTAAACAATATAAGAGAAAGTTATGAAAACTATCAATTTTCTAAAATATTCCAGGTATAGGTTTTCCTCACATGGCTAAGTATACAACAATTACTTTTTGTTCTTCAACTTGATGTATTTATGTGATTGAAGTTCTACTCGCTTTTTTCTAATTCATAGCAAGGTTATTAAATAACAGCTAACATGAATTAGCTGGCAGCGAACAACATAAAGATGTAGTTGTAGGTACACAATAAACACATGCTTCTTCATGGTTTTATCCAGGTGTTAATAGAACTGTAGGGATATATTTGGAAGGGGAAAAAAGAGTATATATATATATTATTTATTGCTTCAGTATTTTATGTTGCTACAAGTTTAGGATATAGGCTTAAAGTGAAAATATATGGGAAAAGGCAATCTTCAATTTTAGTGGATATTGAATGAACAAAAGAATAAAACTAGTACTTGTATCTTGTACTTATGATAAAGAAAAAGCAATTTAAAGTTAATAGATTCCAAATGAACAGGAAAATACAATCAGTATTAACTACTAAATTTTTGCCGAGGTAAAGATCTAGAAGAACATTAAATATGCCAATGGTGACATTTTCTATGAAAAATGAACAGATTCTTTAGAAATGGATGCCATCCCTTGTTTATGTTACTCATTTTCATATCCTTGTTTTGATCTTTCTCACTTTATTCTTACATGGATATTTATTTTGTGTTTCAGATCATACAACGGTTTGTTATTGTTGACCTATCAAATTTCTATTTTGATGTTGCCAAAGATCGACTCTATGTTGGGTAATTCTCCTTCAATTTCCAAATTTTCATTATCCTTGCTTTTAGGAGAGAAGTTGTTCCTTAAAATACTTAAAATCTTTCCACATATTCACATATGTGCAATACTCAAGTATTGGCACGAAAAAGAGCATCTATGACTCTAAAATTAATAATTTTCAGGGGCTCAACAACTTTTACAAGGAGAAGTTGTCAAACAGTTCTTGCAGAACATCTCCTTGCCATTGTGAAGGTTATTGCTCCAATACTACCTCATTTGGCTGAGGATGTATGGCAGAATCTCCCTTTTCCAGTTTTGAATGGAGATGGTTCCGTTGCAAAGTTTGTGTTTGAATCAAAGTGGCCTTTTTTGAATGAGAAATGGCTTTCTTTTCCTAATGAAGAAGTTGATTTCTGGGAAAAAATTCTTGAGGTAATAACTGTTCTGGCCGAAGTACTGACTATGTCAGCATGTGCCATTTCTTTCTTTTTGCAATAAGATATGCCAGAGTAAAAACATGTTTGCGTCATATTTTATTTGCTGAAAGATTGGCTCAAGAAACCTGGAGACTTGAACTCTGTGAAGCAGCCAATTTCAGTACATGATGATGAAAATATGTTCTCAAGATAAATATTATTTTGCAAAATGCAATACCAAACAGAGACCTTGAGATGTTTTACTTGTACATGCAACTGAAATGGTGATTTTTCTAGTTTTTAAAGCAGGACATCATTGTAAAGACAATTTGATAATTACTAATTCACATATGATAATTTAACATGAACCTATCAACCGAATGTTTTTTATTTTTGAATCTTTTACCCCTGAGATAAATGCAGACAAATGACAATGTCAAGCTCTTTTAGTTGCTGATAATTGTTGTGATACATCTCTCTGATTATAATTAACTTCTAACTTGAATAAATTGGAGCAGCTGAGAACAGAGGTGAACAAAGTTCTGGAAGCTGCTCGTGTGGGGAAGTTAATTGGTCCCAGTTTAGAAGCAAAGGTTTATCTGCACACTGCCGATGCTAGTTTGGCTTCAAGATTACATGAAATGTGTGCAGCCAGCAATGAGGCAGATGCATTGCATCGCATATTCATCACATCTCAGGTATATATATGAAAATTGTATTAATTGAACTGATTCATGCATGAATGATTTAATTGGTTGTGCTAGTGGCCATTGATACATGAGTGATTTTGTACTGCTGCTATTGGGAAAGGATGCCCAGTTGGGGACCTAAATCACCCTCCCCTCACAGTTTTCCAGTGTGCCCCTTTCCCCTCTCTCTCTCTCTCTCTCTCCTTACCTGTCTTAATAATGAGCCTTGAAGATAATTACTGTATTTAACCCTTTTTTTCATTTATGTGTATCTGTTTTCCTTTTGGGGTAGTTTCTTGTTTTTTGAACTCGTCGGTTGAAATATCCTTCCCTTAATATTTGAAATGGCAATATTCAGGCAGGAGTCCTAGACCGTTTGGATAACAAACTTATTGAGAATATACCATTCATTGGAGAGTATCTCATTCAAGGAAGCAATAGAGTTTGGATCGGGGTGTCACGTGCAGATGGATTGAAATGTGAGAGATGCTGGAATTACACCCCTCAAGTTGGCTCTTTTGCAGAACATCCAACGCTGTGCGGACGGTGTTATAAAGTAGTTGCTGCTCAGCCTGAACCAGCAGTAGCAGCAGTTAGTTGAGGCCTTGGCCTTTTATATGATCATTGCATTTTTTTTTACATGATTCAATTAGCTGATTTTCCTTAATTTCCGTGGTGATTTGAGGTCAATTTTGACTGTCAATGTTAAGAATTCGATGTTATAGGATTTTCATTTTGGGGGTTGGTTGGGGGGGAGACCAAGTCCAACGTCAGTAGAGGACAATAGAGAACAGAGGATGTAGTATGCTCTAATAATTTGTACTTATTATCGCAACATGGTCTGATTGGGATTCAGAAATAAATCTGTTTAATTTAAATCAGACTGTTTTCGCTCTCTTTAATCGACTTATATTAGAAAAGAAAATTAATTTCTATAGTTAAATTGGATAAATAATCGATCCAGAATCTCAGTCAAAACACAATCTATCTATGCTATCCCCATTAAATCGATCATGTTTTTCAAGAATTCTCTAAATAACTAATTTTCAACATAAATTACGGAAACTTTGCATGATGACTGGGTTGACAATAAATATATATAGTATACCTTCTTTAAACAACTAAAGAAACTGAAGACGAAAATCGAATGACTGGGGGAACGGATTCTAATTATTTAAAGCATATAACAAAATAGCAGAGAAAAAAGATCAACAATGCAATCAATCATACAAAAATAGTTTAATAAGGTTTCATCTAATTTACAAATGGGAACTACTGAAGCAGAGAGAGGGAGAGTACATTCATTAAATTCACCAATGCCAGAGCACTTGGTGTGCGGGGTTTTCTATTTCAAACATATGCCAGCTGCTTTCTTTAAAATTCAATCATCATCATGCCTTATTGGAGCTGAGCATCCAAATTTTGAGATGGCGGCTGTATTAACTCAGCTTCCTCTAAATCCTCCGATTGAATCTGTATATCCTGAATGCAATATGCCAGTCAATCCATCACCACCAACGTATAATAACAACATAACCACCCAATATTATGAAATATACATGCGACTCCATCAATGTATATCTCAAGTTTGAATTCAAATCAATGCCAAAAATATATACAAAAAGAAAGAAATAAAATAAAAAGTGAACTGTTTTCCTTTAAGCCGCATGAATATGGGGGACAGAAAAAAGAGTGATGAAAGAAAAGCGCACAAGCACACACATAATTAAGGAAAAGCAGATTAAGATGTGCACCTCCAACTTCATAGATAAACCTTGGAGTTTCATATTTTCTGAAGGCTGATTCAAACGCTGGTATGAGTACAAATATTAAAATTGGCAGAGAGTTGACATGAACAACAGAATTTTAGCCAAAATATATAGCGCCTTAACTGTTACCTTCTCAACACTAAACTTATTTCAACAAATTTTAGTAAGTAATTCCAACCAAAACAACTTAGCTGTATGTGCTAATTGCAAAATTTCTTCTGTGAATAAAAACTACAAACTTGTGATTTTCACATCCAAATGACACATACTCAACTTCAACAAGCACCTGAGATCACAACTTTCTAACATGGTTATATGCTGCAGAGAACTAGATATGACGAATAATCCACCAACCACATAAAACCATGTTAACAGGGTCCAACACATTCAAACTTCATGCGCTCATATTATGCATGGGATGCAGGTTCTCCAACAAACAGATGAGAGACATGTTTGAATATTGTGTCAAATGATTCTAGACACCATGAGCTATATGCCAAGCTGCATCTCTTTGAAAGAAACAAAGGACTATGTCTCTCGAGTAAAAATATTTTAGTTACATTTCCAAATGGACATACGAGTATTGAAGTCACACATTCACTCAAAAAGATGCTATTACAAGGCTTGGATGAAATTAAATGTTAAAGATATGTGTGTATTGGATCCTTGCTCATGATCAACTCAGTGTTGGAAGTTTATTCCCCTGATGAACATAGATAATCAATCAGTTAAAAGCTGATTAAAGGACTCATGAATACCTGTGCATGTATCAGCTGGTGTGGTTGCTGATCTTGCGCCATTGCATATGCCTGTGGCTGAGACATTCTATAATATGGTTCCTTTAGGTCAAGTTTGCATGATGATGTCTGAAGAATTCCTCCTTGTTCAGCACCAGGACCCCACATTTTAGCTATTTATGTTGGCAGCAAGTTGTTAGAAACTGATATAAACAAATCAGCAATACACGAAATAAGACAAGGAGAAAAAAAAAATCACCTGACAGTGTTAAATATATGGTATAACTCTGAGCAGTGTGGGCAACCATGCGGAGATGGCCAGTAATTTCTTGTCCTGCCATGACATAGAGCGGCTGAGACAGAACACAGCGCAATTGATACCAGTGGGTTGTAGGAGCACCAGGGGCAGTAGTAAGCCACCTTTGTACAGCACTGTAGACCAAGACAATTATATAAGGTAAAGAAATGTAAAACGCAGAACTGTAGCAAATGCCCAAAAAATGAAAATTAAAAAATCACTGTTGTCAGAATCGTAAGATTCATTAAAGAATTGTAAGATTTGTATCAAATTGTTAGCATTATGATACAAATTGATGGGTGAATCAGAAATTGTCAACAATCAATTGTGTGAACCGTACTGAATCAATTGATTCATCGATTCACAAAGGAGAAGGGCAGTGAATGGCCAATTTTTTTTTTTTAAAAAAAAAGGAGAAAAGACAAAACTCAAGAAAATGACAACACATTAATGAAAGAAGAATGAGAAAATGACCCAAGATACTAAGCTGGTTTTAATTATTTTTGTTTTAAAATTTCAATTTAATAGTTTGACATATCGAGCTTGACCATAACAAAAAGTTATTTGGTTTATTTTGATTTTATGTTTAGTATATGATATAGAATATACATACACACAATATTAAATGTTTATTATCTTTTAATAAAATTAATAAAAATATATGTATATAAATGTATATATACTTTAAAAGTACCAAACCTTGTGATTCTTCTCGATTCTCCATTCGATTCACAATTTGACAACTATGTAAAAAATAAAAAATGAAGACTACTAATCAGGGTCAAGAGTTACCTTCCATTAAACAATACATCAAACCAACAAGCCAACCCATGCACTCTGGTGCCCACAGAAGCTATGAATTTTAAGGGAATATCAATTTCATATAATTGCTCTTCCTGCAAAAAGGAAACAAGAAATGATTGTGATGACCATCAAAGAAGAATGAAGTTTTTCTTCTTCAGTTACTCTTTCA
>CAOGCB011106715.1:0-16100 GCA_948266635.1 Cnidoscolus chayamansa | reverse complement strand
ACAACATACAATTATCATTTAATACATAGCCAATACTCAACTTATGGTCATTGCACAAAGTTGCACAATTACACCAATAGCTTACCATAACAATATTCATCAAGCTCATAATCCAATACCATCAACATATCATCAAAGTATTGCACATAATCACTTTACAAAATTTCCATCAATACATAACACAATATACACACATTACATACAATATCCTCATGCACAAGGTAGCATGAAGAATTCATGAACTAGAATATGG
Source organism: Cnidoscolus chayamansa (assembly GCA_948266635.1). Classification (NCBI taxonomy): domain Eukaryota; kingdom Viridiplantae; phylum Streptophyta; class Magnoliopsida; order Malpighiales; family Euphorbiaceae; genus Cnidoscolus; species Cnidoscolus chayamansa. The sequence goes on along the minus strand of CAOGCB011106715.1, from coordinate 15,847 downwards.
TATTGTGTACATTGTTACACAAATACCTTATAATTTACGTTATGATATTAACACATAACTTACTAGCATAACTTACCTTGGATAGCTTTTCCTTTCTCTTCTTCCCTTTCCTTTCTTCCCTTTCTCTCCCGTGGGTCTCTCTTTTCTGCTGGAAAATTTGGCTTTTGTTTTAAGTGTTGGAGAGTTTTCCCTTTAAAGCCACTCATTTAAGCCTCTTCTTCCATATGACCATTTTACCCCTTCCTTTTCTTTTCTTTCCATTCTTATTTCTTATTTCTATTTCTAATTCCATTTATATATATATATATCAATTTATTTCCTTATCTTCCATTTTATGTTGTCATTTAATTTTTTTACTCCCCATTTATTTCCTTTGAAATTTTATCTCTTTTATCCCCTATATTCATGTCTCATAAATTTCACTTTGCATTTCCTTTTTATTTTCTCTTATAAATTTTACTTATTACCTTATTTATTCCTTTAATTACAATTTCTATTAATTAAAATGCCTAATCTCCTAGGCCCTAAACTCCGTCCATGATAAATCTAGTCACTTGCTTGATAATATATGTGGATGATATGATCATTATTGGGAGTGATTAAAAGGAAATTAGATGTCTACGGGAAAGACTATTTGATGAATTCGAGATGAAGGATTTAGGAAGGCTTAAATACTTCTTAGGTATTGAGGTTCTAAGGTCGAAAAATGGCATCTTCATATCACAGAGGAAGTATATCCTAGATCTACTGGCCAAAACAGGAATGATGGACTGTAAACCAGCTGAAACACCGATTATGGTCTATCACGGACTAAAGATGGGAAGAGAACGGGGAGCCAGCAGACAGAGAAAAATATCAAAGATTGGTTGGAAAACTAATTTATCTTTCTCATAGGAGACCAGATATAACATACTCTGTAGGAATTGTGAGTCAATTCATGCATGATCCACAGATAAAGCATATGGAGGCTGTACTCATAATTGTAAGATATTTGAAAGGAACACCAGCAGGGGAATCATCTTTAGAAAAAATGGGAACTTGGAAATTCAAGGTTACACAGATGCTGACTGGGCAGGAAATCCAAATGATCGAAAATTGACAGCTGGATACTTTACCATGGTGGGAGGAAATCTCGTAACATGGGGAAGCAAGAAACAGAAAGTGGTAGCTTTATCGAGTGCAGAGGCAGAATTCAGAGGGATTGCTTGAGGACTAACAGAAATCTTATGGCTCAGAAAGTTAATGACGGAAATAGGTTTCTTAAAGGAGGGAGCATGTAGACTGTATTGTGACAACAAAGCAACGATAAGTATTTCAGAAAATCTAGTACAGCATGACAGAACGAAACACATGGAGGTGGACCGACACTTCATAAAAGAAAAACTCGAAGATGGCTTGATTGAATTACCATTTGTCAGATCAGAAGAACAACTTGCGGATTTTCTTATAAAGGCAGTAAATAGATCAGAGTTCAAAAGCGTAATGATCAAGTTGGGCATTGGTGATCCCATTATACAACTTGAGGGGAGTGTTGAAGAATCACAAAAGATCAAGTATAAATTAGGAAAGAAAATAAAATCAAATAAATGTATTAAAACACATACCATAGTTGCAGGTTGAATTTCTTGTATAAACATCACAATTCCTGAATGAATAATATACAGAAAACAAATGGAATAATTTTTTCCTACAATTCACAATTAGATGGTAAAAGTGTTGGGAAACTTTTCTTATCTTAATACATATATGTTGAGAAAGTGTTAAGCCTATGGCTGCTCAATTTGTTGCCTATTTCAAGTTATCTACAAACATGTCACCAATAATACACGTCTTTAGACCTACAATGACCCTTTTTTTAAATAGGTTAATGATAAACTTGTTTTACATTAATTCATTTATATATGTTAGGATCTATTTATGTTAATCAATTTAAATTTATTAGAAGTCAATTATTTGATAATTAAATTTGATTTAAATTAATTATGTTCTAAAAATATTATGAACTTTTATAAGTTGAAATAAATCAATCAATCTTGCAATAATATTTTACAGATTTAAATTTGATATTTTAATGTTTTATCTAAAATTCTCAAATTATACAAATAAACATTAGCAATTTATAGATATATTATAATTAGTTTTAACCATTAAAAATCTAGCTTCCAATCTTAAACATCAATTTCTAAAGGTTTATAATCATCTCACTCATGTTATATACATACATGGAAATTTAATCAATGTTTAAATATTCAAATTTGGATTATATTTATATGGATCGTATATTTGGATGATGTTGTTTAATTTTAATTTGTCTTAATAAGTTTAAACGTGTAGTTAAATGTATCACGCCATATTACATATTATAGGGATATGTTGATGCAACATGTTTATAACCTGCAAATATGAATTGTCAATTCTACTATGGTTTGCACTAAACCTGACATTTCATATGCAATTATTGTGCTAAGTAGATCTATGGTGTGTCTTAGAAAGAGCATTCATAGGCATTAAAATGGTTTTAAGGTATTTCAAAAGTAGTGGATATGTTGTTTGACATTCGACGAGATGAAGATGAGTGATTTAGTTATTAGCTATATTGATTTAGATTTAGCAAGGATTTAGACAATAGGAGGTTTTTGACTTTTTTTACTCTTTTTTATAGTGTTATTAATTGAAAGGGCAACATTGAAACTAATAATTGATTTATCCACTAAAAAGGCTAAATATATGGCTTTAACAAAAACTGTAAAAAAAATTATGGTTATAGGATTTTATGAGTGATCTGGGGTTGATATAAACAATTAATAATGTTTTTTTTATAGTTGGAGTGTCATTCGTCTTACACACGACTAAATGTACCATGAAAACATGTTAATTCAAACACCACTTCATTTGCAAAATTATATAATAAGGTATTAAAGTTGTGCATATTGACACATAAGGAAAAAATCTATTTTGATTATAACAAAACTTAGTGATATATGCTAATGACTTTTCAAGAATTTCATATCAAATAGAGAAAGTAAGATAAAAGAAAGAAGCAGAAAAAGAGCATGCCATGAAGACAAGAAAATGTCATGAAGACATAAGAATCTAGGTATAAACATGTAAGAGAAGTGAGATCTTGATTTGCCAATGATTTCTTATTCACAAATAGATTTACATATTATCTTCAAAATATGTTTTTAAAGTCAAAGAAAATTGAGTTTGAAAGCTAATAAAATTAGATATATAATTTTAGCTCAAGGATTAAAATTAACTAACTAATTTTAGAATAAAACACTTTCAGTTTTGACATGGACATAAAATTAGCAAACTACTTTTAAAATTAACATGCTATGTTTTCAAAATTAGCTGACTACTTTCAGATTTAAAATATTTTAGCAAGCTAATTTTGAGGAAGACTAGACTTAGCACTGACAGCAGTCTGACTGTATAGACTGCTATATAGTCTGCTATAGTGTAACGACTAGTTTTCTAGCTGTTGGCCGTCCTTTTGCTCTAAAAATTTTTTAGCATAAACTTGGGTATATAAGCATGCATTTACTTCAAATTTTTAAGATAATGAAAGAGACATTCTTGAGCATTCAAAAAGCATTTATTTCATAACTTTCAAAGCAAAAATCTTTAAGCTTCATTGGCAAATTTTCTCTCTTCTTATAGCATTCATTTGTAATTATTGAAAGAGAGTTATCACTTCTGAAAATTCTGAAATTGATACTAATTGTATTCAAGTGAGGGGACATCACTTGAAAGAGGTCATTAAGCACCTAGCAAGCTTAAGGAAGTTTGAAAGGACAATCAAACTTATAAAGGTTTTTCTAAGCACCTATGAAGCTTGGAGGATTGTAATTGATTCATCTCTTACCTGTTTAAAAGAAATAGATAGTGGAGTGAAGATCTCAAGAGAAAGCTTGAGAAGAGTGGATGTAGGCTGTTTTGCCGAACCACTATAAAATCCAGTGTTTGAATTTTCTCTTCCCTAATCTCCTGAGTTTGATTATATATGAATGTGTTTTGAGATTATTGAATGATAAATATTGGTGTTTATTTGATTACATTCAGAATTTATTAAAGTAGATATCAAAATTAGCAAGCCTAAGCACTTAGCTAATTTTAGCGTGAACAGTAGCGTGAACAATAACTTTTCACAGGCTAAAAATTAGCTAGCTAATTTTTTCTTCTACCATCTTGAGATAATCAAGCTCTTACACAGTGATATGATTAGATAGTGTCCTAGAAGTATTTAGCCTCAATTTTTCACAAGAGCTTAGAGCAAAAACTCAAAAAATTGATTAAATTGAAAAAGTGACCAATTCATCCCCTTTTTGTCATTTACATTTGGGACAATAGTGCAAAAAGGTATATCATGATTTCAAGAGAGGGATCTCTCTCTTCTTCTAGAGAGAGAAAAAACCTTTCGACCTTCTTTTTCTCTAGGATTTCAAGAACCCTTTTTTTTCTGCCGCATAGTCGGCCTTTCCTGCCCCACTAGGCTGGAGAGGCCTCACTCTCCTACTCAGTTGTGGGTTGCCCTCCCACAACTGGGTTGGGTTGTAGATAGTTTTTCTTTGTTTCTTGATCTTATGGCAGGAACTTTAGTTAGAGGGCTTTCTAAAGGCTGCCTTTTCTGTTTTTCTTGGTTCTTAATATGGTTTATCTTTCTTTAACTTGCTCTTCTCCATTTATTTTCTTTTTTTTCTTTGCAAGGAGTAACAAGCTTTGAAGATCATAAAACAACTAGTAAAGAAAGAGTTTCTTGGTTTCAGATCTATGGATTTCTTTGTTAACAACAAGTGGAGGAGAAGATTGAATCCAAGGTGGTATCTCCCTGGGTCCGATAAAAGTCCCATAAGGTGCGAGTGAGACGCCGATGAGCCCTACCACTACCTTCTATCCCTTGATTTTATTGATCCGAAGCCTCTTACGATTGTGATAGCTTGTACTTACAAGTCTGAAGGTGTGAACCCCTCCCCATGATGGACATGCAGGAATGCAGGCAATAGGGATGAATGCACTTAAATGTGTGTGTGAGTCGCCACCTGATTTAATTATTTTAGGGTAAACTAAGAAAAACCCTATGACTCCAATTTTAATTTAATTAACCTAATTATTAGATTAATTAGCCCAAAAGATTAAGGCATAGCTTACGAACCCGAGGTGGATCCCGAGACCATGTCATGCATTTATCTAACCATTTAAATGTGTAATGAAATGCAGGGCAAAATGCTTTAATGATGAATTGGATGCATTATTGGTTTTTGGAAAATTTAACTTGTTACTTGATATTTAATCTCAAATATGCCTACATACCCTTTTTTGTGAATTAGGGATCAAAGTCAACGTAGTTCGAAAATGCTTTTTTAAAAGGGCTTGGATTTTTGGGCCTTATGGGCCAAGTTGGGTTTTGGATTTTTTGGGCATTTGGGCCAAATTTGGGGTTTTTTTGGGCTTTTTGTTGCCAAAATTGTTTTAATTGGGTTTTTTGGGCTTTTTGTCGCCAAAATTGTTTTAATTGGGGTTTTTTGGGCTTTTTGTTGCCAAATTGGATTTTTTCAGCTTTTTGTTGCCAAAATTGTTTTAATTGGGCCTTATAGGCCAAATTGGGTTTTGTGGGCCTTATGGGCCAAATCTGATCTCATTGGTAAATAGGGCAATTGATTTGCCAATTGGTTGAATGAAATGTAATGTAGGCAATTTATTGCCAAAATAATGAGATTTAAGCTTCAAAGTCTCAATTATTGATTAACTGGACTTTATTAGCCAATTTATTGAATTTTTAGGCTTTTAAGTCAAATTGATGAATTTTGGGCCTTTTAGACCAAATTGTGCATTTTTAGGCCTTTTAGACCAAACTGGTTAATTTTTGGGCTTTTTAAGCCAAATCTGAAGTTTTGGGCCTCCTTAGGTCTGATCTAATGTCATTGGACCTTATTATGGCTACATCTGATCTCATTGGGCCTTTATGGCTAGATCTGATCTCCTGGGGCCTTTTATGGATCAAGTCTGATTTCATTGTTCAAAACAAATAAATTAAAATTTAGGCAATTTTGTTGCCAAAATAATGCGATTTATGCTTTTTTGTCACAATTATGGATTAATTGGACCATTTTAGCCATTTTATTTGATTTATGGGTAATATGCCAAAGTTATTTATTAACTAAGCATTTTGACCCATAGATCTGGATCTAGCTTAAACACATCGATTATTAATTAATCGGGCGTTCTGGATTAGATCTGTATAATTAAATCAAATATGGAGGGATGCATAATGATTATGCTTAGAGTGTGGAGTAGAAGAGAAATTATGCATGATATACTTTAATTTAAGAAAAAAGATAGAGTTTGAAGAGAAGTGTACCTGGTTTAGGAGTCTACCACTGCAGAGCTTCAGTTTGTTAGATCAATGAATTAATATCAATTTTAGGTGATCAATAATCAAACAATAATGCAATAATTGATGCAATATGAAAGCAGTAGAAGAATCGCAAGGAGCGAGGAGGGAGAGTGATCGCTGAAAATTCAAAGCGGGGCCCCGAGAATGGAGCTGAAGGTTGCTTTTTATAGGCAAAAATACGTATTTCTGGCGGTCTGGGGCGCCGCTTGGCGGCGTGGGGCGCCGGCTGGGTGCCTTGGCCCGTCTAGTCTGGCGCCCAAGGGCTCCTGGCCTTTGGGCGCCCTAGGGCGCTAAGTGGCGCCCAAAGGCGCTACTTGGCGCCAGGGCCGCCTGAATTTTTGGCGCCCAGAGGCGCCTGAGTCTGGCGCCGTGGGGTGCTTGCCTGGCGCCCTTGGGCTCCTGGGGTGGTGCCCCAAGTCGCTGTTTTGGCGCCTTTGGGTGCCGATGTTGGTAGTTTTTTTTTTCTTTTTTTCATTTTTTGGGAGTTTTGTACTTCCAAAAATTATTCCGATGACACCTTCGGGTCCCTCGTGATTTTTCGGATATTTCTAGTACCATTTTGGTATAGTTCCAGGACATCTTCCGAAAGACCTCCGGTCTGATCGAACTCTTTGCAGTCCGGAAAAATAGACTTTCTGAATCTCAAAATTCAAGTATTCACAGTTGGCCCCCACTGGCAATCATAAAATTGATTTATGGGAGCCAGTGGTTGTCTGAATCACGAATTTTGAGTTCGAAGATTTTGGACGCGTGTTTTGGTCATTTTCCGTACTGCTTTTACTTACATTTAATCAGTAAAACAGTGCAATGCATGTATGGATGCCGGATTTTTGGGGTATTTAGTACCAAAATTGAAAATTTGTGGGCCTTTGGGGCCAAACAGATTTTTTTGGGGCCCTTAGGGCCAAATTGATTTTTCGGGACCTTGGGGCCTAATTGATTTTTCTGGGCTCTTGGGGCCAAATTGGTTTTTTTGGGCACTTAGTACCAAAATTATTTTTTGGGCACTTGGTGCCTAAATTGATTTTTTTTTGGTACTTAGTACCAAAATTATTTTTTGGGCGCTTGGTGTCTAAATTGATTTTTCTGGGCTCTAGGGGCCAAATTGATTTTTTTTGGGGCCTTTGAGGCCAAATTGATTTTTTGGACCCTTGGGGCCAAATTGATTTTTTGGGGTACGTAGTACCAAAAAATTATTTTTTTGGGCACTTTGTGCCTAAATTGATTTTTTGGGTACTTAGTACCAAAATTATTTTTTTTGGGCACTTGGTGCCTAAGTTGACTTTTTCGGGCCCTTGGGGCCAAATTGATTTTTTGGGCCTTTGAGGCCAAATTGATTTTTTTGGGCCCTTGGGGCCAAATTGATTTTTTTTAGTCACAGTATGCACAGTTGGACCAAAAAGTCTTTTCAAGGTAGGGAAGATCAATTTTGGGGAGGTATAATGTCTCCAATTGCTACCCTTAGGGGAGTGGTTATTGACTGGGACTCTTTTTTTTTTATGGGCTTGCATTAGACTTTGGGACTCAGAGGCCTATGTTTTTCGGCATCGGGGCCATGATGGAGGAAATGTGCCCCCTCTTTAGAGAGGTTCTGCACAATTATAAGGTGCCCCCATGCCCCTTTGGTTAGGCATGTGGTCAAAATTGAGTATGTTCGGTTGTTTAAAGGCATGTTTCAATTTAGCTGGCCACAAGTTAGGGCTATGATTATTCATGATCAGGAGGCAATTCTGCTACCGTTAATTGATGAGTTCTTGGGGAGCTTAATCAGATGACCCAGATCGGATGAGGCTAAGGATGCGAGCCTTTGCTTTTTGTTTGTTTGCTGGTTTATTCAACAAGGACTCAGGCTTTAGGGATTTGTAATTCTGCCCTAATGATTAGGCAGATGGATGCATTGGCAGTATTACCGAGACCGTTCGGAGTCTGGATCGAGCGGCTTTAGGCCATGAAGGTTGGACAATATTTCCTTCATTTTTTTCTTCTTCTTTTTTTCTTTTTTCTTTTTCTTTTTTTTTTCTTTTTTTTTCTTTTTTTTTCTTTTTTTTTGTCACCTCTCCCTAGAAAAGATTAAGAGGAACGCACTGCTGAGTGAGTTGGAGGGATGGACCGACACAGGCGAGGAGATTATTTTAACTCTTTGGGAGACAAGTAGGACCTAGAGAGGACACAGATGATATTGCTTTATGCAGATACAGAGAAACTTAGTTTTAGACTTAGACTCTGGAAAGGATACGGACGATGTTGCTTTATGCAGACATAGAAACTTAGTTTGGACTAGACTCTGGAAGGGATACAGACGATGTTGCTTTATGCAGATATAGAGACTTAGTTCTAGACTAGACTCTTAGGGATTTTTTTTTTAGACTTTGGTCTTTTTGTACTTGATGGAATTTTGACTCTTTTAGGTCATTGGATTGATGATTTTTTTCGAAGCATAGACACATGAATGATGATTTTATCTTTCCAAGCATCTCTTACTTTATCTTTTTTTTCATGCTCTAATTTTTGCCTAAGTCGCCCTTTCGAGTTTTTGACTTAGGTAGCTTTTGCTCTAACTTTTGCCTAGACCGCCTTTTCGGGTTTTCAGCTTAGCGGGCCCCAATTTTTGCCTAAGCCGCCCTTTGCGGGTTTTCAGCTTAGCGGGTTTTTTTTTATTATCATTTTTTCTTTATTTATCATCTTTTTTCTTTTTATTAGCAAAGAAGATATGAATGATTTTTTTTATTAATGATTAGACCGGGCCCAAGGAAGACTGCCTACATATCTCCTTTTTTTCAAAGAGAATCAGGTCTGATGTAGTTCCTACCTGTTCTTCCTTACATAGAAATCACAATGAGTAATTTCATATGTAGTGCTTTTTAAGCTGATCCAGATTGCATGGGTTAGTGAACTCCAAATCATCTAGATCTGTTAAAGTGACGGCTTCACCGGAAGTATCTTCTTTAGAATGTAGGGTCCAGCCCAATGAGGGCGGAACTTCCCATGAAGATTTATGACTGGATGTCTAATTTCTTTCAGAACCAAACAACCTTCTTCTAACTTGCGGTCTTTGAACTTTTGTTGAAGTGTCTAGCGATTCTTCTCTGGTAAACTTGAGTTTGATTGATTGCTTGTAATCTAATCAATGCCCTAGAGTTGAAGATGGTAATTTTAGCCTAATCTGCTTCGCTGATTTGGCTTTCCTGAATTATTTTTGCCGACCGAACTTCCAGTTCAACAGGCAGTACTGCTTCCATAGCATATACGAAAGAAAAAAAAATAGAGTTACCCCCGGTAGGTGTTCCAATCGAAGTCCTGTGTCCCACAAGGCATTCGATAGTTGTTCATGTCAAGCTTTGTGCTTTTGAGTTGTTTTCTGCAGACTGACTTTTATAGCCTTTACAGCCTCATTTGTTTGTGGCCGATAAGGTAAGGACCTGTGATGCTGAATCTTTTTTTTTCTTCAGTAGATCAGAAAATCTCCTTTGGGAATGAGACCCGTTTATCAGTGTTGACCCCAAATGGTATTCCATACCGACAAAGGATGTTGGTACGAACGTAATGTGCTACCTTCTTGGCATTCAAAATTGAATAATAGGCTGCTTTAATCCACTTAGTGAAATGATCCACAGCGACTAGGATGAATTGATGACTGTTAGAAGCTTTGGGTGGATTTTTCGACACATCCATGCCCCCAGTTACAATTTTTTGATAGGTTGCCCCGGCATTTTTGAGCCCAATAGGCATAATCATGTAGCAGTAGATTCTCCACTCTGTGGTGAATGTTGTTCTCTTTGTCTGGCAGATGCATCATTATCAAGATCAGTCAAGGAGACTATCTCGTGTCCAATCATTCGGTCTACCAATAAGTCAATATGTTGCAGGGGGAAGTCGTCCTTCGGACAAGCTTTATTTCAATCCCGGTAGTCCACACACATTCTGCCTTTGCCATTTTTTCTTCGGTACCGACACAATGTTTGCTAGCCATGTCTGGTGGGCGATGGTCTCTATGAACTTCGTTTTCCAATTGTTTAACTTCTTCCTTGATTTTCAAGGGTCATTCTGTTTTCAGCCTCCTTAGCTTTTGTTTTTTCTGGCTTAGCCTCAGGATACACTTGAATCTTGTGCACCGCTATTGATGGATTTATTCACGTGATGTGACTTGCTTTCCAGTCAGCGAATTTCTTCAGGCATTCACTGTCATGTTCCCTGTTCACACAGTCATATGCAATGTATGTTCATTTTCTTCTTTGCCAATTATTTTTTTATTTTTTTTATTTATCTTTTTTTCATTCTTTTTGCTAAGAGATGCTTTGGAGAGATTGATACGAAGGGTAATCAATAATTCATGAATTTTTATTGAAAAGGACATAATCGTCCTGAAAGATTACATCGAATTGAAAATTTGGATTTTCTAAACCCGACATGGAAGACTCGATATTGGACTCTGACTCGATTTCAAACTCGGGGTCAGACTCAGACTCAATACTGGACTTGATGTCAGACTCAGACTCAATACTGGACTTGATGTCAGACTCAAACTCAATACAGGACTTGGTTTCAGACTCTGTACAAGACTTGATGTCAGACTCAGACTCAAGGTTTGACTTGGGAAGGACTTGTTTTCAGCAGTACATTCCTCCTCGATGTGTCGGTTGGTGAGGGGACCTTCATTCGGCTTGATCCGGCTCAGCAGGTCTTGACTTTTGTCTCGGTAATAACTGCAACCTTGTCAAAGAGACTAGGCTACATGAGATCTTCTTTCAGTTGACCCATTTGGATTAAATCCTCTACATTAGTAGCAATAGCAATGAGCGACTGGAACGTCGGTAGGTACTGAGTTTGTAATTGTTGCTGGTAGACAAGCAGCAGGTTTTTGATAATGATGTCTACTTTCTCTTGTTCTGATGGCCGGTTGATCATTTAGGCGGCCTTGGTCCTGCATCTCGTAAGGAACGAGAGAAAGGATTCATTGCTTTTCTGCTTGGTGGTCTCTAGCTCTCTCCGAGTAACATCCACCTCTCTGTTGTAGTGGTATTGTGTATTGAACGCATTGCAGATATCCTCCCAGGTCTTCATTTTGGATAGGTCTAGGCTCACAAACCATCTAAGGGCAGCACCAGTGAGGGATTGTTGGAACAGTTGGGCAAGGAGCTCACTGTTTAGTCCAAAAGGGTTGAGAGCACCCACATACATTTTCAGGTGGGTTTTAGGACAAGTGGTTCCATCGAACTTATCCATGTTGGGCATTTTTGAATTTGGTAGGTAGTCTAGCTTCAGGGAACAAAGACAAGGAGTCCATGTCCACTACCTCTTTATGTGTTTTTAGGGCAGTAATTGATCTCTCCAGCAGCTCTAATTTTTCTCTGACCCTTTGAGCTTCCAGCTCAGCAGCAGCTCTAGAAGATATATCATCTAGATTAGGGTTGGGGTTGGAGGATGTGGGTACAGCAGTGGGTCCTTGATTAACAGTAGGATCCCTTCCAACAGTAGGTATTCCACTCTCTAACTCAGCTAAGAATGCAGTCCTTTGGGCAGCCATTGCTTCATTTACCCTAGCTTCTATCCTGGCTTCCATCCTAGCCTCCATTTGTTCAATTAGGTTTTGGACGTCAGATAGTGAGGCCATTGATGCAATTGGGGTAATTGGACTTGTTGGTGAAGGTGGAGTTGGTGTTTCGGGAACTGAAATTCTCGGGATAGCTGCCTGTGTAGAAATATGAAATGGATTAGGGCATAGTCATGGTATTTGAGGTATGTAGACTTCAGGTCTAACTGTGCATAACTTTGACTAAACATTCTCTCTCTCTATTTTTTTCTTTTTTTTAACCTATGGTTATCCCGTTTCAATGGTATGAGTGTATGGATGAATGCATCTCATCACATCATAAATAATTTTTAATGGTATGATGTTGTTCATTGGGAGCATACAACCTAAGAGGGAATGTTCTATAGGCTATGACTCAAAAATTAGAGAAAATGCTTATAAGGGACCCTTGAACCTTGAGTATAGATATACCTAGCCACATGTGAAACAAAGAGTTTCGCGTGGTTCCAATGGTACGCATACCCATGGGCCACCCCCAAAAGGATTAATGATGGTTTTCAGTAACAGGGAGGACACTTTGGCTGTCCTCCGGCATAATCAAGGAGACTTGCCGATCAGCGCTACTCATCATCCAGACTCAGAAATTTATACAGAGAGAGAAGAAATTCATTTGAAATTCATTTTTTATGATCCAATGGGGAAAAAGATTCCCAAATGCACAACATATGTCAAATTTCATTTCATCTTTATTATTTTGTCTCAATTTCAACTCCTAGGTCAATGTGTCCTTAAAGAAAAGACACTTGACCTTAGCAAAGGTACCCTGCAAAACAAAATATTTAAAAATAATACCCTCAATGGGTGGGTTAGTAAAAAATGCAATAGTAGTCCTCAATTTATGCAAAATGATTACATAAATTAAATCCCCAGTGAAGTTGCCAAATTGTGAACCCATCCCCATGATGGACATGCAGGAATGCAGGCAATAGGGATGAATGCACTTAAATGTGTGTGTGAGTCGCCACCTGATTTAATTATTTTAGGGTAAACAAGGAAAAACCCTATGACTCCAATTTTAATTTAATTAACCTAATTATTAGATTAATTAGCCCAAAAGATTAAGGCATAGCTTACGAACCCGAGGTGGATCTCGAGACCATGTCATGCATTTAACTAATCATTTAAATGTGTAATGAAATGCAGGGTGAAATGCTTTAATGATGAATTGGATGCTTTATTGCTTTTTGGAAAATTTGACTTGTTACTTGAGATTTAATCCCAAATATGCCTACGTACCCTTTTTTGTGAATTAGGGATCAAAGTCAACGTAGTTTGAAAATGCTTTTTTAAAAGGGCTTGGATTTTTGGGCCTTATGGGCCAAGTTGGGTTTTGGGCTTTTTGTTGCCAAAATTGTTTTAATTGGGTTTTTTGGGCTTTTTGTTGCCAAATTGGGTTTTTTTGGGCTTTTTGTTGCCAAAATTGTTTTAATTGGGTTTTTTGGGCTTTTTATTGCCAAATTGGGTTTTTTGGGCTTTTTGTTGCCAAAATTGTTTTAATTGGGCCTTATAGGCCAAATTGGGTTTTGTGGGCCTTATGGGCCAAATTTGATCTCATTGGTAAATAGGGCAATTGATTTGCCAATTGGTTGAGTGAAATGTAATGTAGGCAATTTATTGCCAAAATAATGAGATTTAAGCTTCAAAGTCTCAATTATTGATTAATTGGACTTTATTAGCAAATTTATTGAATTTTTAGGCTTTTAAGCCAAATTGGTGAATTTTGGACCTTTTAGACCAAATTGTGAATTTTTAGGCCTTTTAGACCAAACTGGTTAATTTTTGGGCTTTTTAAGCCAAATCTGAAGTTTTGGGCCTCCTTAGGTCTGATCTAATGTCATTGGACCTTATTATGGCCAGATCTGATCTCATTGGGCCTTTATGGCCAGATCTGATCTCCTGGGACCTTTTATGGACCAAGTCTGATTTCATTGATCAAAACAAATAAATTAAAATTTAGGCAATTTTGTTGCCAAAATAATGCGATTTAGGCTTTTTTGTCACAATTATGGATTAATTGGACCATTTTAGCCATTTTATTTGATTTATGGGTAATATGCCAAAGTTATTTGTTAACTAAGCATTTTGGCCCATAGATCTGGATCTAGCTTAAACACCTCGATTATTAATTAATCGGGCGTTCTGGATTAGATCTGTATAATTAAATCAAATATGGAGGGATGCATAATGATTATGCTTAGAGTGTGGAGTAGAATAGAAATTATGCATGATATACTTTAATTTAAGAAAAAATATATAGTTTGAAGAGAAGTGTACCTAGTTTAGGAGTCTACCACTGGAGCTTCAGTTTGTTAGATCAATGAATTAATATCAATTTTAGGTGATTAATAATCAAATAAGAATGCAATAATTGATGCAATATGAAAGCAGTAGAAGAATCGCAAGGAGCGAGGAGGGAGAGTGATCGCTGAAAATTCAAAGCGGGGCCCCAAGAATGGAGCTGGAGGTTGCTTTTTGTAGGCAAAAAGACGTATTTCTGGCGGTTTGGGGCGCCGGCTGGGCGCCTTGGCCCGTCTAGTCTGGCGCCTTGGGGCGCTACTTGGCGCCCAGGGGCGCCTGGCCTTTGGGCGCCCTAGGGCGCTAAGTGGCGCCCAAAGGCGCTACTTGGCGCCCAGGGGCGCCTGAGTCTGGCGCCGTGGGGTGCTTGCCTGGTGCCCTTGGGTGCCTGGGGTGGCGCCCCGGGTCACTGTTTTAGCGCCTTTGGGTGCCAATGTTGGTAGTTTTTTTTTCTTCTTTTTTTTCATTTTTTGGGAGTTTTGTACTTCCAAAAATTATTCCGAGGACACCTTCGGGTCCCTCGTGAATTTCCGGATATTTCTAGTACCATTTTGGTATAGTTCCGGGACATCTTTCGAAAGACCTCCGGTCTGATCGGACTGTTTGCAGTCCAAAAAAATAGACTTTCTGAACCTCAAAATTCGAGTATTCACAGAAGGAAATAACTTGAATTCTTTACTAGCTCTTAGTGCATGCAAATATCTTTTTGGCTGATGAAGGATCGAGAGACGACAATAGGAAAAGGAAGTTAAAAGTTAAAGAGTTATCCTCCACTGCCTCAATAGATGTCAAACGATCTACCCTTCTACAGCTCTATAGTTTCACTTCCACCTCGATTGTTGTTGAGATACTGTCTAAATCAAGTTCTTAT
This sequence comes from Cnidoscolus chayamansa, assembly GCA_948266635.1. NCBI lineage: Eukaryota > Viridiplantae > Streptophyta > Magnoliopsida > Malpighiales > Euphorbiaceae > Cnidoscolus > Cnidoscolus chayamansa. The sequence goes on along the minus strand of CAOGCB011106715.1, from coordinate 694 downwards.
TTTGGATCTTTTACCTGTTCAACGGCAGCATTGGAGAGAACAGCTGCTACTGTAATGTTTGCCTAGGCTAGGGTTTTTTTTATGTGGGCTGAATACTGGTTCTCCTTTTAGACCTTGGACCTTGTATGGGCTATGAGCCACAAGCTTTCGCTTAATACAAACTCTTGCCTTTGACAAAAAAAAGTGCAAAAGAGTCTCTACATATGACAATCCAATAGATATGATTATCAAGGTAGTTCTAGTTGACAAATTTAAGCATTGCCTAGACTTGGTTAATATGGTGATCAGTATTGCCCTTGTGAGGGCATTTTAGCATGCCAAAGTGATGAGGTGATTTTTATTGATATTGAAGAGAATTGAAGTCGATAGCAAGAATTATTGATCTATGTGGCTTCAATTTAGAATATATTTTATATGGTCGAATTGTGACCTAATCCAAAAGGTTATACATAGTGATACAAAAGAAAATTTTTATGAATTTTATGGTTGTACCAAAAGACATGAGGCAATGCCCCACAATATGAATAAATATAAGTATTATACCTTTTCCTACTGATGGCATTGCCAAAGTACTATGTTTTACTGTGTTATTTGTGTGTTTTTATTTGTTTATGTAAGATTTCACTTGTTTTGGTGTAGTTTTGGGTTAGAATGTGTGCAGGCATGAAGTCAAGCATTGGAAGGTGAAAATAAA
>CAOGCB011105891.1:0-13432 GCA_948266635.1 Cnidoscolus chayamansa | reverse complement strand
GTCCAATTTCATCTTCTTGATAGCAAGCTCTTGTAATCCTTTTGAGATTTCTTCTTGTCCATGCATTCCCATGCTTGCTTGAAACTTCTTAGCTCGACTCCTTGTCAAGGGACCACTTGGTAATGACAAAGGTTCCTTGATAGCTCCATTATTCGCATCACAGTTGCTTTTCCATCTCAACCACCTAGGGCAACTTGGGGAAGCAGTGGCAAGGCCAAAATGACTGATTAATACCAAGAGGGAAATGATCCTTTTGAGTACATCAAGACCATTAAGATCATTACAAATGAGCTGGGGGCTAGTGACAGTAGAGCAATTCAGATGGTTGGTTTCACACTCCGATATAAGAAGGGAAAGGAGTGGTACAAGACATACATTGAGCCCCGAGTAGAGGAGCTGTCTTGGGATCAGTTCTCAACAGAGTTTCACATAGTGGCCTTTTCCAAACAGCTATAGGGAGCTGAAGATGCTTGAGTTTGAGCAACTTAGGCAGACAGACAACATGAGCATTGATGAGTACATAGATCGGTTCACCGATCTCCTATAATATGTAGGGCAAGCTTATGATACAAAGAGGAAGAAAGCAAGACGATATGCCATGAGAATGCACATCATGTACTCTTCACTCGTTATGGCAGTAAAGAGAGAAAGTTTTCATGCTATAGTAGATATTTCCAGAAAGATGGAGGCAAGTGCAATTATCAGTGGAGTGGTGTCACCTTGATCAGTATGTTAGGGATCATCTACTGTACCTAGGGCTACATATGCAGGGAGGCTTAGTCTTAACTCTCTTACAGCTGGAGCTCCAAGGAAGCAAAGAGAGAAGAAGAGCTCTAAGAAGTCCAAAAAGAATAAGTTCTGGAATAAAGTGAAGTCAAGACTTGGGATGGATAAGGATTTGAGTTTAAAGTCAAGTCGATCCACTTGTGCTATATGCGGGAAGGTGCATAAAGGCTCATGCAGGTTTGGGATGAACACATGCTACAAATGTGGTTAATAGGGCTATTTTTCAAAAGAGTGTCCCAACATGACAAGGCATGTAAGACCCAACACTTATTTGATATTGAAATTCACATTTCTGAGATTGAATATTCTCACAATATTAAAAAATTAGGCTGAAAAAGTGAATAAGGATTAAAAAGAAATTAAGAAATAGTAAAAGGACTAAAATTACAAAGAGAAAATGTTAAAAGATATTAGAAAGGATAGAAAAGGAAAATTAAATGCATAGAAGGGTAAAAGAGTAAAATGGAGAGACAAGTAGGCTTGGAGCCAAACCATAGGTTCGGTGTCAAAGCCAATGACTGAACCACCTCCTTACCAAAGGGAGATGGCCACGGCAAAGAATGGTTTATCACATAAACCATTGCCTGCAAACACCTAGTGCCCTGAAATCCCTCCCAAGTTGAGGAAATTGTCTATCAAGCTTAAAGAACATTTAAGGGTGAAGATTCACCAAGGAAATTGAAGGAAAATGATAGGTTGGGTGTTTGAGTAAACCTCCAGCTACTTGAAGCAAGAATATTGGCGAAAACTTGAAGAAATTGAGTTCTCCCTCACCGATCGCCTTCAAACCAAGTTAGTTAACCTCCTTTCAACCTGTTTTGGGGTACATAGGTGTAACATAATGCATGCATGAAGCTTAGAGACAATGTAGGTGGAAAATGAATGGTTTTGGGAAGAAATCGATTCTTGATTGATGTGTCAATGCATGTTTTTAGTTGATGAAATAAGATGGAATGCATGTGTTTATGTTAGGAGACACTGAAACCATGATTGCATGTTAAATCGACAGTGGTTTTGGTGTTGAAAGATGAAAGATGAAATCTGTAAAATGATCACCTACGGGTGAGGATGAACTGAAAGGATGAACAAAATGCATAAACATTGATGTTTAGTGCAATTTAGGTGTATAAATATTGATTTTAAGGTTAAATGATGTTGTTAGAGATTGAAGGATACGTTTCCAGGTGAAAATATGAATTTAATGCATCTGGATAGAGTGGAAACACAATCAAGCAAGTTTTGACCTTCTTGAAAAGACCTAGTTTCTAGTCCCTAGAACAATAATTCGGTTACCATAAACTAAGCTTCTGGACCTAGTCATAAAGATAACTAGAGATTAATACCGACGCTTTTTATGACTCATAAAAGAATAAGTAAATGATGCAGCCTAATCATTTAGTTGACTTGGTCAATGAAATGATATAGCCGAATCATTTGATTGACTTGGTCAATGAAATGATATAGCCGAATCATTTCATTGACTTAGTATAATTGAGGGATATACCTAAGATATCACTCACCAAGGTATGTAAAATAGTACCCGAGGATACTCCAAGAGTATCATTCGGTACTATAACACCCGACATTTTTCTGTTATCGGAATTCAAATGTTTGGGATGGAATATTCTCAAAATATTCAAAAATCGGGTCGACAAAGTGCATAAGGGTAAATACATCAAATAAATATAATAAGAATTAAAAAGTAAATGAAAATGTCAAAAGACCCTAAAAATAATAGAAATGGCAAAATGGTGATAAAATGGAAGAAGGAGGGTAAAATAGTAAGATGGCAGGCATGTAGGCTGGGAACCAAACCATAGGCTCAGTGTCTCGAGCCAAATACCGAGCCATCCACCTTTAAAAGTGAGAAGGCCACGATGGGAGAAGGTTTCTATGAACCATTCTCTTGCCCATTCATTCCCACTGTGCCCAAATCCTCCCTAGAACACAAAAGCTCCTATCAAGAAGAAAAAGGAAGAGGAAAATTGTAAAGAACTCCTTAAGAAAGACAAAGGAAAACAATCAAAGAAGTGAGCAAGATGCCTTTTAGAAAAGTTTCCGGAAGTATACCAATATGGTACTCAAAACGTCCTGGATGTCACGAGGGACCCAGGGATACTCTCGAAATAATTTTTGGAGGTACGAAACTCCCGAAAAAGCCTCCGGAATGAAAAATAGCAGGTCTCGGCGGTAGGACCGCCCTCTCCGGCGGTCGCGACCGCCGGCACCGACCGCCGACCACCCTCGCCTGCGGTCGTCGATTGCCCTCCCGGCGGTTTGAATCGCCCTCCAACCGTTTTTTCTATAAAAACAACCCTGGTCCTTCATTTTTACTCACCGCTTGTGTTGACGAGCTTTCTCTTCTCCCTCTTTGCTTTAAGCAATTCTTATTATTACGAGCTGCTTGTATTGACGAGCGATCTTTCTCCCCCCCTCGGTCCTTGCGATTCTTTTATTGCTTTTTTCTGCATCATTATTTTTGCATTATTTAGTTGTGTTGTGATCACCTAATTAATCTAGTATTATTGGAGATCTGGCAAACTGAAGCTCCGAAGTGGAAGACGTCTGAATCAGGTACGCCCCTAAAACTCTGCTTATTTCAATTTAAATATCATATGCATACTTCTCTTCTGCTCCAATTCTGAATACGATGTCATATATGCATCCATCCCATTTGCTTTAATTAATCAAATCTAAGCTAAAATGCCCGGTTAATCAACAATCGAGGTATTCAAGCTTAAGATCCGAGTTTATGGGCTAAAATGTCTAGTTAATCCATAACTATGGCATAGCGCTCCTAGTTCGAATACTTTGGCTAAAAAGTCCAATTAATCAATAATTGTGGCTAAAAAACCTAAATTTCATCACTTTTGGCAATAAATTGCCTAAATTACAGTTCATAAAAACCAATTTGGCCCTAAAGGCCCAAAATTCGATTTGGCCTTAAAGGCCCAAAATTCCAATTAGGCCTCAAAGGCCCAAAAATCACAATTAGGCCCTAAAGGCCCAAAAATCACAATTTGGCCTTAAAGGTCCAAAAATCTAATTTGGCACTAAAATCCTAAAAAAGCACAATTTTGGCAACAAATGCCTAAAAAAACCAATTTAGACACCAAGTGCCCAAAAAACAATTTTGGTACTAAGTACCCAAAATTCAAAGCCCTTTAAAAAATGCAATTTCGAACTACGTTGACTTTGATCTCTTATTCAAATAAATGGTATGTAGGCATGTTTGGGATTTAACCCCAAATAACAAGTCAAAATCATCAAAATTGTCAAAACATCAAAATCATCAAGACACCTTTTCCCTACATTTCATCTACATTTAACAGGTTAGTTAATCTGCATGACATGGTCTCGGGATCCACCTCGGGTTCGTAGACTATGCCTTAAATCTATTGGGCTAATTAATCTAGAAATTATGTTAATTAAATTAAAAAGGAGTCACATAGGGTTTTTCTTAGTTTACCTTAAAATAATTAAACAAGGTGGCGACTCATATTCACGTGCATTCATCTCTATCACATTGCATTGCATCTCGCACATGCACTCGTCTTTCGGGGAGGGGTTCACAATGTGAAATTGGGGTTTTGGACCCGATTGTTGATGAGAATGGATTTATGCATGTTGATGATGTTTAAATGGAATGAGATGTATCTAAATAAGTTGGGGGGCTGGGAAAATGTGATTGCATGTTAGATTTGATGAAATAAGAGTAGAGATATGATGTTTACAGAAACAGGAAGATGATAAACAATAATGTAATATTGATGAATTGGGGATAATGAAAGATGAGGTTAAAAATGCAATATAGGAGTCCATATGACCCTAATAATATTAAATGATGCTTAATGATGTGTTTCCAAGTAAAAATGTGCATGAAATGATTCTAAATGGACTGGAAACACTAGGAAGCAGGATTTAGCCTTTTGGGCAAAACCTAGTTTCTGGTCACCAGCACAATTATCTGATCACCATGAAACTAGCTTTAGAGTTGAGCCATATAGATGAACGAACGATGTAACTGAGACATTTAGTTGACTTGATCAACATAATGGCTTGGAAGGAGGGAATATGAAGGTAGCCGAGAGATGCTACCGAGACATATCCTTAACTTGGTAAGATCTAAAGAATGACATGAACCGAGACATCAGTTGACTAGGTCAACGAGATGACTTGGTAGCTGAAGGATGTAACTGAGACATCCATTCGGCTAAATTGACAGAGTTATGGCTCGGTATCGAGAGAATGCATATCAAGGCATAAATCGACTAAGTAAAGAAAGAATGCATGGGAGAATTCAGGGAATCAGAGGCAGCAATAGATTGGATTATTGTTAAGACGCAATTTTCCAAGTGAGTAGAAGATAACTATTTCTCGATGTATTGTTTTATGACATATGCATACATCATAATGCTTTAGGTTGCTTGCATTAGTAACACGAGATATGTTGTATTGCATATATATGATCTGTGATATGTATGACTCGGTGGACACTGGATGAGCCATAGACTTCAAATGATTATGATGAATTAACGGAAAGGAAAGGTAATGTATGGGTGATGTAAGCATAGCTCACCTAAAGCCAGATGAGCTCACACTTCCACAAGGGCCGATTACAAGATCGAGGGCAAAAGAGTTGAAAGAAGCTTTCAATGGATTCATGAAATCATATATGGAGATTTTACAAGTCTGCATGAAAGATGAAGAACAAAGTGAAGAAAGCATGTTCACTACTGAGGGTGGACAAAGGTTGGTTCTTCTCGTCACATTGGATCCAGGAGAAAATCAACAATTCATGAGTGAACAGTAACAAAGTCGCACTCGCGAATGGGAGGTTCGCGCCCGCGAGGATGGCTCCAGAGTTTTTGTTTCTCCTTGCGCATTTTCGCACTCGAGCACGGATGGGTCGCGCTCGCGAGAAAGGCTCTAGATTTTTTGTGTGATCTATCGTAATGTCGTGCTCGCGACTTGAAGGGTCGCGCTCGCGATCAAGGCTCCAGAGTTTCTGTGTAAATCTATCGCAATGTCGCGCTCGCGAATTGCTTAGTCATGGTCGCGAATCTTGTCTGTTTTTGACGATAAGACCTTTTCATTAAGGGTAGTTTAAGCTTTTGTCTTTAATTTTATTATAAACCCTAGCTATTGTATTGTGGCCATATATAAGGGCTACTTATAATGTTTGGCAGATAATTAATCATTATTTTTGAATGAATAAACTTGATATTATTTTCAAGGGTATTACTTGGTTCTCTTTATTGCACGAAGAATAAGGTTAGTACGCTTTTGTGTGAATCTTGTTTATGTGCGTGTTATTTCAATCAATCTATCATAAGCGTTCTTCGTTGTGGATCAATTAAGGGTTCTTTAGATTGGAAAATTGTGAACTGATCTAGATTTCATACCAGGGTATGTGTCGTTTCAGCCTCCTATAGGCTAAGGTTCTGCATCAATGGGTGATAAGTTAGGCGAAATGAGCTACTTGAAACTAGTATGAGGTAAGACAAAAATGGCCAGAAAGAGCTTTTTGGCACCATACTTAATGTAATGTTGGTCGAGGGATGCTACACCTACCAATATCATAGACCCGAGGGTATGCTTCGGCTGCCCGGGTTTAATGTTAATTAAGTCCTGAAGAGAGAGTCATAGAGTATAGAAAGGGTGTATGTATATGTATTCTCTTTAATTCAAAGTCCATCAATGTAGGTTTGAATTTAGGGAATCAGAGGCAGCAGTAGATTGGATTATTGTTAAGATGCAATTTTCCAAGTGAGTAGATGCTAACTATTTCACGATGTATTGTTTTATGACATATGCATGCATCATAATGCTTTAGGTTGCTTCCATTAATAACACAAGATATGTTGCATTGCATATATATGATTTGTTCTGGATGATCTCATAAGGACCGATGTACTTAGGTGCTAGATTACCTTTCTTACCAAACCGGACTACCCCTTTAATGGTGATACCTTCAATAAAACCATGTTCCCCTCCTCAAACACAAGTTATCGTTGTTTGATATCAATATAACTCTTCTACCTACTGACTGCGAAGTCTTTCCTTAATTATGGGAATCACCCTGTTGGAGACCTCCACAATTTTGGGTCTAGCCAAAACCCTCTTTCCTACTTCTTCCTAACATACTGGAGATCTGCACTTCCTTCCATATAAAGTCTCGTAAGGAGCCATTTCTATGCTTGAATGGTAGCTGTTGTTGTAAGCAAACTCTACCAACGGCAGATGTTGCTTCCAAGAACCCCCAAATCCAGCACACACATTTGAAGGATATCTTCTATCGTCTGAATGGTCCTCTCAGGTTGTCCATTTGTCTATGGATGGAAGGTTGTGTTGTAGTCTAGTCGTGTACCCATAGCATTCAGCATACTCCTCTAGAACCGTGAAGTAAACTGAGGTCCTCTATAAATATAACAAAAAAAGAGGAAGGACTAAAATTTAAAGATAAAATGCCAAAAATAATGATAATAGAAGAATAAGTACATGAAAGGGCAAAATGGGAAAGAGGGGGGCGCATATAGGTTCAAAGCTGAACCTAGCACTAAGTTATTTCCCTTTAAAAGGGAGAAGGTAACACCATGCTTTCACGCTAAAATCCTTCTCCTGCGATAAAACATGTGACCAGGAATCCTCCAAATCCAAATATCATCGATAGAAGCTTTAACAACTTCCAAAGTGAGCGAATTCATCTAAGAAATCAAGAGAAATTGCAAGAGTGAGTGGTGGATCAAGCTTTCAGCTACTCGTAGTAAAGGGAAATTGGTGGGACTTAAGGAACTCAAGCTCCCCCTCACCGATCACCATAAAAACATGTTAGTTACCTTTCATGTAACACCCGACACATTTTCGACGTCGGATTCTGAATTCTTAGTCAGAATATTCATAGAATATTAAGAAATCGAGCCGGAATAGTGTTTGGGAATCAAAATGTAAAGTTATTAAAGTTAGGAGACTGAAATGTAAAATGTAAGGACTAGATTGAAAAGATAGAAAAGTTGAGGGATTAAAGTGAAGTTGACTAGGGCTAGCTTAAAAATTCATATTCGACCACCGAACTTAAAGGGTTCGGCCACCGAAACCCATTTGCCACCTCCACTATAAATAATGGAGGCAGTCGGCTAAATGGGAGTTTGGCACCATTTCAATTCTATCAACTCTCTCTCTCTCAACTATAACATCTCACTCAGGAGATTGAAGCTCCCCAAAACATTAAGCAACATTGACAAAAGTTGAAGTTAAAGAGAAATTGAAACAAGAAACAAAGTGGGTAGAAGCAAAGTCAAGGTTTCCAACAAGATCAAGCCAAGTTGAGCTTCAAAACCATGTTAGTGTGAATTAGAAGTATGATATAAGGGTTTTAAAAGAAGAGAAATGAATTACACATGAGGATTAAGTCAAGTTGTAGAAAATGTGATTAAAAAGATTAACTTGAATGTGAAATGTATTAAAGGATGATATGCATGTGCAAGAAATGAGCTAAGATACTGCTAAACGCACTAAACAACTGAATGTCATGTTTGCATGTTAAAGATTCTAATGAAAATTAGGAAAACAAATGATTAGAAACTATGTAAGTTATGAAAATTGAGGAATTGTATGGATAGAAGAATTTATGAGATGCATGTGATGAAATTTTAATTAGATGATGATGTTGAAGTAGATGGATTAAAATAGATGTTTTAGAAGTGTTTAATTGAACTTTTGACAGGTTTTAGCATGTTAAACATGCAAGAATGAAGGTTTTGGCCTCTGGCAAAATCCAAGTTTGGCTACTGAAATTGGGGTTGGTCAAGCTAAGGCTTAAAGGGTAAGATGGAACCAAATTTCAGCCCTCGAAAGAGGACTTTCGGCTGCCGAAACTGGGGGCAAAAGTGATTAGTAGCAACTGAACCCTACTGCCAAAAAATTGACTTTCGCCTCTGTCTAGGGACTGTAGGCCACCGAAAGTGCCCCTAAAGTCTTTTGTCAAGCAATTTCAACCTAAGTCGCTTGAATGTTTCTATATTATGTTATGCTATGTAAATTGGGTTTATGGGATTATTTTAAGTATGTTTTAGAATCAATGTTAAGTCTCTAATCCAAACTCTGAAATACAGGAACTGACCCCGAAATTCAGAGACATCAGTGACGAACCAAGGATTCGTCAACACGTTAGTTTCCAAGTGAGTAGATACTAACTATATGTTTTAAGATATAGATAACTAAATATTTACGGCATGTTCATGCATCACAAATATGTTAGGATGTTTGTATTAGAACACGATATATGTTGCATTACATTATTTCATGATACGTGAAGGGTAATATTGGATGACCCTCGATCTCGTATGTTTATGTTACGTTATGACCCACAAAAAAATGTCCCTCATAATACCCTTGGAAATGTATTTTATATATCCATTGGAATGTCCCTCGGGATGTACCTTGGATTGACCCTCGAAAAAGTTATCCTTCGGAAGAATCACCAGAGAATACATGTTACATTTCCTTAGAATATTCTATGAGATATATATGTTATGTTATGTTATGTTTACAAATATGGTAAGCCTGAGATGGCCAAAAGGAGTTTCTCAGCACATATTTAAGTTTTCAGTAGTTCCAAGAAGATGGCTTGCCAACTGGTTCTACTGAGGGATCTTGGTGACAATATTACTTAAGGTGAATTGTTTGAAGGTGCTGCACTACACGTACACGAAATATTATTTTTACGATATATGTTTTATGTATTTACTCACTAAGCTATTGTCATAGCTTATCCGTTTTATGTCCACCCATCCCATCCCCGATCCCCAATCCCATTTTCACATGTATAAAGGACATACCAAAAGAACTAAGGGTAGAGTCGGACGTGTCCCTATGATATCTTAGTATCCATAAATGTCATGTAATTGCCTTTAGGATTTAACTAAAAATGTTATTTATTATATTAAGTATGTTTTTTTGAAATGCATGTTTTAAGCTTATGTCTGATCTCAAATTCATGTTATTTAATTAATGTGACTTGAATATTAAAGATTAGATTTCAGCACTTATATTAAAAATGTTAAGTTATGTGGTTATACGTTATACAAGTTACTTGTAACTTAGGATTTAATTATTCCATCCAAGTTATAGGTGTCTTAATTTAATCTAATGTATGAGATCTTAATATTTATGTGATAATGTTATTTTAAAAAGAAATGGAATGTTAATGTTTATGTAATGTTCATGACTTATTAGGGTTTTGGTTACCTTTGGGTGGTCGGGATTCTAATGCTGGTGGTGATATGGGAAGACTGGTTGTTATACTTCATCTAATTTGTTTTCGAGTTAATAAGTGAAAACTAGGACATGCATGCAGGTTTGGGATGACATTGGTGAATGTTGCAAGTTTTAGGTTAGAGCTCGATTATTGGATGAAATGTGTAATGTATGCATGTTGATGAACAAAATGGTATGAAATGTGTACTTTGATGTTAAGAAACACCAAAACTGGGATTGCATGTTAAGTTGCAGTAGTTTTGGGTAGTTTTGAGAAAAATGCAGAAATTTGTTGAATGTGGGGAAATGATGAACAAAAGCATGAATTGTGGATGTTTAATGCAATTTAAATGGCTAATATTGATGTTTGATGTTAGAGGTTAAGGAATGTGTTTGTAGGTGAAAAATGTGAGTTTAACGGGTTTGGATAAACTGGAAATACAAGAAAGTTGGTTTTGACCTTCTGGGAAAAATTCAGTTTTTGATTGTTGGAATGATAGTCTAGTCGCCGAGAACTAAGCTTCCAAGCAGAGTCATAAAGATGATGTATGGGTAATATTGAGGCATTTTATAACTCAGAAAAGAGTACATAAATTAAGTAAATGATGATGTTGAGGTAGTTGTTGACTAAGTCAACGAAATAACTTGAAAGTAGAAGGATGTGTTAAGACCATTGGCTAGGGTATGATTTGGTAACGGAGGGATGAACATTCATCGGTGGGTCATGGATCTGACTCAGAATTGGAAAGTTCTTCCATATCCTTTGACTCCAAGTAGTATAAATGAGAGAACCAAATAGTATAAGTAATGTAATGTTGTTATGTGGGGAAGTATGGAAATATGTCTTATAGTGTAAAATTGATGTAAAATAACTAGTCTCTAATTCTAAGTCCGTTAATGTAGGATCGGACCTCCGAAACTAGAGGCAGCAGGACAATAGATTGTTGAAGCGCAATTGTTTAGGTGAGTAGATGCTAAATCTTTACGATTGAATGACACATAAATGTTTTATGGCATATATATGCATTATAATGTTAGGTTCCTTGTATTAGCTTTACGATATATGTTGCATTGCATATTTATATGTAATATGATGATTCAGTGACATATGGATGATCCATAGACTTCAAACAAATGAATGATGAATTGATGAAAATGATATGAAAACTGAAAAAGGTAAGTATGACCAAGTTGGCTGAAAGGAGCAACTTGGCACCAGTATACGGTAAAATAAACGGCCGAAATAAACTTTTTAGCACTATACTTAATGGTAACGAAGGTCTGAGAATATGCTTCAGTTATCCGGATCATGGCCTAAGGGTATGCTTTGACTGCCTAGGTTTAGCAAAAAGGAAGTCCTGAGGAGTTGCTTCGGCAACCGGGTAATGAAGTCTATAGGGACAAAATCATCTTATGTGAAAGTTATATGAATTATTTGAAGATGTTGTATTTCACTACCATAAAATTTATGATTTTATGTATGATGGATTTTCTATGTCTACTCACAAAGCTATTGTTTACACCCCTTTTGTGTTCTTTTCCCATCCCCTACCATAAAATTTATGATTTTATGTACGATGGATTTTCTGTGTATACTGACGAAGCTATTTCAAAATAGTTCACTCCCATTTTATGTCCTTTTCCCATCCCCTCTCCCTTCTATATGTTTTTCACAATTATGTCATAGTGGCTCGGAAAGATGAACCCGAACAAGATTATGTTAAATGTTGTTGCCATTAGAAAATGAACTATGTAATAGAGAATGTTAAAGTAGGATGAAGATAATTGTTTATGTTAATCTTAGTATTGTATGTTCACCTTAACTATGATGCATACTTAAGGAACCATGATGGAGTTTATATTCTCTCATGTAATGTCTAGGTCTAATGTAATTATAGATGCATGCTTTATACAAATGTTTATGAAATATTATGGATATATATATGCATGCATGAATGAAAAATGTGATGAAATGAAATGAAAAAATAGCGAAAAATTGACATAGAAATAATGTATGATGACACGTAGGCTTATTAGGATTTCAGTTACATTCGAGCGATCAGAAATCTAACGCCGGTAGCGGTCCGGTACAACCGGGCTGTTACAATTTAGGAAAAACATAATCCAAGAATGTAACATATTATGATTCAAATTGAGTTATATGCCAATATGTTATTCACTAATAAATTTTTACTATTACCTTCCCTTTGGACCTAATTTTTCATATTTATGAGAAGAATTGTGAACAAAAGATAGCACATTACCACAATGTTAGAATACTTGAGTTATTTTAGCCCATATAAGGGTGTAAATAAACCGAGCCGAGTGAAACTTTAAAGAGTTTAAGTTTGACTCACTAAAATATTTTTGAGCTTAAATAGAGCTCGAGCCTAACTCATTTTGAACTCGAGCCTAACTCATTTTGAACTCGAACCTAACTCATTTTGAACTCGAGCCGAATAACAAGCTCAAATTTGATTTATTTAACAAACGAGTCGAGTTTTTATCGAACTTTTATCAAGCCAAATCTCGAATAGCTCTAAAAATATTTTTACTTTATAATCTTAAAGATTTTTAATTTGAAAATAATAACTTTCTCTAAAAAGTCTATCTCTTTTGTAATTCTAATGATTCTAATTTAAAAATAATAATTTCAACATATAATAATTTTAAAATAAAATAATTTTAGTTAAACAACTATATTTTTGATCTAATTCACGAATTTATAAATAAATGAATTTTCAAACTTTAACGAGCCGAATATCTTCAAGTTCAAACTTGTCTCGGTTACTAAATAAACTTAAAAATGGCTCATTTAAAAAACGAATTGAGCCAAACCGAATTTTTATCAAATAAAGTCTCGAATAGCTTACGAACATTGTAGTTCATTTACAACTCTAAACCCATAACTTATATGAAGAATGTATTACATTTATTGAACCACAAATATTAGAGTGGATTCACTATAATAGAGTTTCAGCTCATATACCTTCATCTTGAGAGCCTCATGCTACTGAATTTTCATATTAATATATAGATATAAACTAAAAAGAAACATTAAACAATAAAAACTAAATTCATATACATATATTTTCTAAACAATAATTAATTATGCAAATACTTAGATCTAGAATCAAAATTTTATTAAGTTACCAATCATTATCTAAGATTTATAATGCTCAATAAATTTAATATAATTAAGTAAGAAATTATAATCTTAAATCACATCTATTTTGAGTTAAAATTACATATATATATATATATATATATATATATATATATATATATAGGGTTTTATTAAAAGGATGTAATCTTGCATATTTATGACGTAAGAATATGCCATTTCATAAACTTATATTTTTTAATAATATGAAATTTAGTTGACCCA
>CAOGCB011104767.1:0-11695 GCA_948266635.1 Cnidoscolus chayamansa | reverse complement strand
TTCCGCTGTGTGTTTGTAATTATGAAAACTATGATTTTGGTTTTATGATAATTGTAAAAAGGTTTGTGAAAAGACTTTTATTTAAATGATATGATTGATATGTTTTTTATTTTGATGATATCATTAGTGGAAAAAGAAATGTGAAAAAAAAATTTTCACATGATTTTTTTTTCTGGGCGACGATCCTAACTATCCCTTACAGGGTGATTAGTGATTTCCTGTAGAGAAAGTGGGGAATCATTGGTCATTCTGTGGGAGACATGTCATGGAAGTTGTGGCATGTTACACACATAGTTCGGGTAAGGGGTGTCACAATATTGCCTCACCATGTTCGAATTGATGGTACTTGGTAACTCTTTGCCATCCATCCATGCTAAGGTGAGGGCTCCACCAGAGAAGGCCTTCTTTACCACATATGGCTCTTCGTGAGTGGGAGCTCATTTCCCTCTGGGATCACTTATATTGACTGGCACCCTTTTTAGGACTAGGTCCCCTGGCCATAATTGTCTAGGGCGAACCTTTCTACTGAAAGACTAAGCCATCCTACTTTGCTACAATTGTCTGGGACACACTACTACCAATTATTTTTCGTTAATCAAGTTCAATTGATCCATTGTAGTTTAGGCCCATTCGACTTCTTCCAACTTGGCTTTTATTAAGATCCTTAAAGAAGGAAACTCAAATTCTACTGAAAATACAACCTCCATGCCATATACTAATTCATACGGGGTTGCCCTTATGGATGTCCTTATAGTCCTTTAATAAGTGATTAGCGTGTAAGGCAACATCTCATGCCAGTCTTTGAAGGTGATGACCATCTTCTCAATTATTTTCTTGAGGTTTTTGTTCACAGCTTCCATGACTTCATTGATCTGAGGCCTGTATGGTGAAGAATGCATATGCTATATTTTGCATAGCTCACATAGCTTCTTTGCCTTCGACCGATTCATGTTTTTAGCATTATCGTAAATCAGTTTATTGGGCAGCCCATATTTGCATATAATATTCTGCTTAAGGAACTTCACTACTGCATTTTGCATTACATTGGCGTAAGAAACAACTTCCATCCATTTGGTGAAGTAAGTGATGGCAACTAAGATGAAGTGGTGCCCATTAGACGCTTTTGGCGAGATGGGTGATGGGTTTGCAAAAGTAGCAAATTTGGTTATGTTATTTTGTGTGATTAGGTGTGTTTTTATTATGTTTTATATTTTTCTTGTAGTTTTGGGTTAGAAAAATTGCAGGTATTAAGTCAGGCTTTAGAATGAAAAAATCCTATAAAAAAAGAGGATTGAAAAGACAAAAATTAGGGTTGAGTATTCAAGCCAGGGGAGAGTCGCGATCGCGAGTCTAGAGGTTCACGGGCGCGATGCATGCATGAAACGAGATAGTAACTTCGGCGATCAAGTCACGAGCGCGACTTCTATTTGCACGATCGCGACATGACATTCAGAAGGGGTAGAATTGAAAGCTGATCAAAGAGATATGTTGGTTCAATGAATCTGTTCGGTGGCAGTTGATGAAAACCGATAAAAACCACCCCAACTTGTCAACCAACTGCATTTTAAACTTCCCACATTAGTTCTCTATAAATATCCATCTAAGGAAGCAAGAAAAGGAGAGAAGGATGATAGTAGAAACTCAACAATACCATTTTCCAGAATAGGCAAAAACCATTCTTGTGATCAAGTCAACCAACAAATTAGAAGACTTCTTAAGGTGTGACGCCCTCCAAGAGGCAGAAGTGATTGTTTCTAATCTTCTTCTTATTCTTTAAGATATTTTGTTTGTTGTACATCATCTTCTCTAATCAAACCAAGCATTGTATGGATGTGGATTATGGAATGAAAGTTTCTTAAAGTTATATTATTAACTCTTAAATTTAATTATTAATTAAAAAGTTTGTCCTCATAAGGAAATTAAAAATTCAATATAAATAAGATAACATTTGTTTCAGGCATGATAATGTTTGAAATAAAGTGCATGAAATATCACTAACTTACTTTGACAAGAATTAAGACTGATTTATTGTACTAATCAAAAGACAAGGTTTTGTATTGATATCTTATTGAAATAAGGAATTGATTGACTCATACCGAGAGGTTGGTTAAAAGTATTCACATGCATTTAAGAAAATTGAATTCCTAAAACTGGAGTTGTGCTTAGGGGAAACAATTTAAAAGGCATGATCAAATCTTTAATTGAGTTGTTGTATTTCTGAAAATAAGTTAGGTTAATAGTTACTCTTAAAAATTATTATTAGGATTAGAAAACTAATAACAAAATTATCGTATTATTGCAAACATGACATGAAAATGAGTAATAGGTGGACCTAACTCGTTCCTCGTAGAAACTAATTTATTATTACTACGTTGCGATCCGTATACTTACGGGTAAAAGAAGGCAACAGTAGACCCTAAACCCTAGACCCAAACCTTATACTCGATACTATAGACCTTAGACCCTATATCCAAGTCCCCTACCTAAGATCCTAGATTGTAGCCACTAGACCCTCAACCCGAAAGTCAATACCATAAACCCTATACCCTGGAGCTGAGATACTAGATACGAGACTCGAGACCCTAGACCGTAGGCCCTAAACCTAATACCATAGACCCTAGGCCCTTGACCCTAGTACCTAGAACCTAGACACTAGACCCAAGACACTAGAACCTAGACCTTAAACTCTAGACCCTTGACACTAAACCCCAAACCAAAGACCCTCCTAGACCATAGACCCAAGATCCTAGAACATAGAGCTTAAAACATAGACCCAAGACCATAGACCTTAGACACAAGACCTAAGAACCAAGACCCTAGTCCCTACACCTTAGACCCCTGACCCTAGAAGACTCCAGACCCTAAACCCAAGACCCTAGAACCTTGACCTTTGACCCAAGACCCATGAGCCTAGCAACTAGACCATAGACCCTAGATCCTATGGCCCAGATCCTAGACCTAAGAACCTAAGACACTAGAACCTAGACCCTAGACTCTAGACCCTTGACACCTAGACTTGAGACCTAAGATCCTAGAAAATAGAGCTTAGAACTTAGACCCAAGACCATAGACCTTAGACACAAGACCCAAGACCAAAGACCTAAGACTCTAGTCCTTACACCCTAGACCCCTGACCTTAGAAGACTCCAGACCCCAAACCCCTAACCCCAGACTCTAGAACCTTAACACTTGATCGAAGACCCGAAAGCCTAGCAACTAGACCGTAGACCCTAGACTGTAGACCCTAGACCCTAGATCTTATACCCCAGACCCTAGACCTAAGACCCTTGAGGCTAGAAACTATACTCTAAATCCGAGACCTGAGATCCGAGATCTGAGACTCGAGACTCGAGAATCGAGACTCAAGACCCAAAACCCTAGACCCTAGACCCTTGACCCTTGACCCTAGACCATTGACCCAAGACCCTTGACCCTAGCAACTAGACCCTAGACCATAGGCTCTAGACCCCAGACCATAGGCTCTAGACCCAAGATCTTAGAACATAGAGCCTAGAAGCAACTAGACCCTAGACCTTAGACCGTAGACCCTAGACCCTAGATCCTAGACCCTAGACCTTAGACCCAAAACCCTTGAGGCTAGAAATAAGACCCTAGACCCAAGATCGTAGATCGTAGACCGTAGACGCTAGACTCGATACAATAGACCCTTGACGCTAGACCGTTGACCCCAGACCCAACACCCAACACCCAAGACCCTTGACCCTAACAACTAGATCCTAGTCCCAAGACCGAATACCCTAAACTCGATACCATAGACCCTAACCCTAGACCATTGACCCCAAACTCAACACCCAAGACCTAAGACCATTGACCCTAGCAACTAGATCCTAGTCCCCGAGACCGATGACCCTAGACCATAGACAATAGACGGTAGAACCTAGACCCTAGATCTTAGACCTTAGGTCCAAGACCTTAGAACCTAGACCCTAGAACCTATAACCCAAGACCCTAGAACCTAGACCGTAGACCCTAGACCCTTGACAACAAACCCCATACCTAAGACCCTTAAGCCTAGCACCCAAGACCATAGACCGTAGACCCTAGATTCTAAAATCTAGACCATAAAACATAGACCCAAGACCATAGACCCTAGACCCAAGACCGTAGACCTTAGACCCTAGACCATAGACCCTACACCTTATTAGATCCTAGACCTTAGATTTAAGACCCTATAACCTAGACCCTAGACCCTTGACAACAAACCCTAGACCTAAGACCCTTAAGCCTAACAACTAGACCCTAGATCCTAGACCGTAGACCTTAGACCCTAGACTCTAGACCCAAGATCCTAAAACCTAGACCCTAGAACCTAGACCCAGGATCATAGACCTTGGATCTAAGAAGGTAGACCATGACCCGATACCATAGACCCTAGACCCTAGACCGTTGACCCCAGACCCCAGACCCAAGACCCCTGACCCTAACAACTAGACCCTAAACCCCGAGACCCAAGACACTAGATCGTAGACCCTAGACCCTAGAAATTAGACCTTAGACTATAGACCCTAGACCCTAAATCTTAAACCTTAGATCCTAGAACCAAGACTCTAGATACTAGACCCAAGACCCTAGATTCTAGACCCTAGACCATAGACCCTAGACCCTTGACAACAAACCCTAGACCTAAGACCCTTAAGCCTAACAACTAGACCCTAGACCTAAGACCCAAGACCCTAGACCGTAGACACTAGACTCTAGACTGTAGACCTTAGACCCAAGATCCTTGAACCTAGACTCTAGAACTTAGACCCAAGACAGTAGACCCTAGACCCTAGTGTGAACCCCTCCCCCAGATGCAGCATGCTTTAGGATGCAATACAAATGTAAATTGGGATGAATGCACGTGAGATGTGTGTGTGAGTCGCCACCTGATTTAATTATTTTAGGGTAAATTAGGAAAAACTCTATGACTCCAATTTTAATTAACCTAGTTTTAGATTAATTAGCCCAATGAATTAAAGCCTAGTCCACGAACCTTAGATGGATCCCAAGACCATGTCATGCATTTAACTAACTATTTTAAATTGTATATGGAATGCAGGGTGACAATGTGACTTTAATCAATTTTATGCTTTTAGCAATTTATTAATGATGAAAAGGAGAAAAGAAAGGAAAATAATGTAAAATGCAACAAATAAATGAATAATGAAAATGATAAAAATAAATAAAAAAATGGTGACTTGTCACTTAGAGTTTATTCCTAAATGTGCCTACGTACCCTTTATTTGAATAAGGGATCAAAGTCAACGTAGTTCGAAAATTGCCTTTTTTTTTAAAGGGCTTGGTTTTTTGGGCCTTTTAGGCCAAATTGGGTTTTGGGCTTTTTGTTGCCAAAATTGTGTTTTGGGCTTAATATGCCAAATCTAATACATTTTGGGCCTTATAGGCCAATTTAGTGAATTTTGGGTTTAAAACCAAATTGACAAGTTTTGGGCCTTATGGGTCTGATCTGATCTCATGGGCCATTTTGGGCCAGATCTGATGTCATTGGACTATTTTTTAGGCCTTTTTAGGCTTATGTGGTGAATTCTGGGCTTTTAAGCCAAATATGGATTTTTGGGCCTCCATGGGCCAGATCTAATCTTATTGGGTCATTCCTTAGGACCAGATCTGATCTCGTGTGCTTTTTAATAGCCAGATATGATCTCCTGAAGCCTTTTGGACCAAATCAGATATCATTGATCAAAACAATTCAAAATTTAGGCAATTTATTGCCAATATGATGCAATGTAGGCATTATGACCACAACTATGGATTAATTGGACCATTTTCAGCCATTTTATGCAATTTATGGGTAATATGCCATAACTATTAGTTAATTAGGCATTTGTGGCCCACAAATCTGGATCTAGCATTTGATGTAATAATAAATGAGATTTAGGCCATTTTAGGGCAAAAAATAATGAGATTTAGGCTTCATGACCACAATTATGGGTTAATAGGGCCATTTTTCCCATTTTATTTGGATCTAACATAAACACCTCGATTATTGATTAATCGGACGTTTTTAGCTTAGATCTATAAAATCAAAGCAAATATGAATGAATGATTATGCTTTAGAGAGTGTAGAGTAGAAGAGAAATAATGCATGTAATGCTTAAATTTAAAAGATAGAGTTTAATAAGATGTGTACCTGGTTTAGGAGTTGTCCACTGCGGAGCTTCAATTTTGTTGACTTAATTAATTTTTAACAATTAAGTGACCACAAATGAAATAAAAATGCAACAGTTTATGCACTAGGGAAAGCAGTAAAGAATCGCAAGGAGCGAGGAGGGAGAGTGATCGCTGAAAATTTAAAGCTGGGCCTCGAGAATGGAGCTGGAGGCTACTTTTTATAGGGAAGCGTGCCTTAGGGCGGTAGGTTACCGCCGTAGGGCGGTAGGTTACCACCCCACGCGGTAGGTTCCCACCGAGCTCGGGAACTTTCCGCCCAGGGTGGGAACTTGCCGCCCTAGGGCGGTCGCCGCTGAGGGCGGTAGGTTACCGTCCTAGGGTTGTAAGTCCGCACTGAATTTGTTGATTTTCGTTTCGGAGGCTTTTTCGGGTGTTCCGGACCTCCAAAAATTATTCCGAGGACACCTTTGGGTCCCTTATGATTTTCCGGTCATTTCTAGTACTATTTTGGCGAGAATGGTCCGAACCGCCGGCGAAGGCAGTTGATATATTTCCAGAATGACTTTATGTCGGGTGCCGAGCGACCTGGGCTATTTTACAGTCCGTGAAAATGGGCTTTCTGAACCTCAAAATTCGAGTATTCACAGTTTGCAGCAAGCCCCCCAACAGTACTAAACTCTCCAGTAGCAGCAACAAGCCACACCAGAGTTTAGTCTCCAATAGTCATTCCCATCTAGGCACATCGTCTATCAATCTCCAGTCACTAGTCGAAACTCGTCGCATCGCCTTTCCTAGCCAGCGTAACTGTTCATCATCCATAGATCTCCAGTCGCCAATCGATACTCGTCGCATCGCCTCGCCGAGTTAGCATAGCCGTTCATTCTCCACCAATCTCCAGTCATCAGTCGTTACTTGTCGCATTGCTCTTTAGTCATTATTTGTTGCATCTCGCGCAACCATTCATCGTCCATCGATTTATAGTTGCATCCAACTGCTTATTTGTGTTGTTTTTGAAATTTTTGTTGTGTGATATAATATTTTCGATTTTTACCTAACCAAACTGAAAATAATCGGGTCGGTTTGATTCAATTTTCTCTTATATTTTGGTTCCGTTCTGTTCTCCAAAATAATGACTTTGGTTTTTCAATTTTAATTCGGTTTGGAACCAAATCGACCGATTGCACACCCTTATTTTGAAATCTTTCAAGAATACACTCTAGATGGCTCACTCACCTATATATAAAGACAACCAATCAACAATAAAATCATCTCTATTTTTTTACACTATTCTATTGCTTTTGCTCTTAATTTTACATGGTATCAGAACATTAAAACCTATGATACCTTTTTTCTGCATTATAATGGTTGAACTTGTATAGCCAGAACCTTCCATACTTGAAGGAGCATTAATAACTCAAACAGATAGAATGATGAGATTATTATCTTGCAAAATTGTGATAATCTTTGGATAGTTCTTTGTAACAATCCAGATTTTAGATTGCTATTTGTATTAGAATCCCGACCACTCAAAGGTGATCGAAACCCTAACAATCCTAACATTTCGTGAACCTTATATTTTCTATTCATTTACATTGAATTTACATTTCATTATACATGCATTTTCATTTTGACTTGATCATTTATTCTCATGTACATCAACAATTTATCATGTCCATAAACATACATTTATATCTCATATAACATAATGGACTAAGGCATATAAAAGATGGGAGCAATAATTAAATTTCTAAAGACATGCATCACACATATCATTTACATAAATACTTCACATAATAGCCTTAATCATATAACATTGAACATTTTATACATAATATTATACATGAGATCAAATCTAAACATAAATTTAACTTTCATCACATTAACATTCTTAACTCAAATATTTTAGCGTTTAAACATATCCTAGGGTAACTATATGACAACATGAGACATGTCTACTTTATCCTGATGCATTGGGTTCTCCTTGATGACCTTTGAAAAATGGTGTGGGGAAGGGGATAGGCGAGGGGTATAAAAAGGATAAGCTATTTGAATAACTTAGTCAATAGATACAGAAAAATATACATAAAATATTATTTTTGTGCTCGTGTATGCATCACCTTCAAACATTTCGCATAAGATAATAATATCACCAAGATCCCTAAGTAGTTCCAATTGGCGAGCCATCTTCCTAGAACTATCAGTATCTAGCGGGCTGGCCATTTTTCATAGGTATTTTATATGCGCTAAGAAGCTTCTTTTAGCCACTTGGACTTACCATATATATATATATACATAAAATACATTTTTTGTAGGACTTCCTAGGGAAATTTCGAAGGTTCATTCTAAGGGTCCATAATACAACATAAACATAGGGGGATCTTGGATCATTTAATATTAATGTTCATAGATCATGTAATAATGCAATGGGTCATATTTCATGCAACTAATGCAACATCCTAAGCATTATGATGTGTAAGCATGCTGTAAACATCCATTGAATTTCTGTATCATAAAACATTTAGTTTATATCCACTACTTGGTAGAGATGTGTAGACAAATACCTCGTCCTTTCAATGTTGTCTCTGATCTCCTTGGTTTTGTCCTATATGATGGACTAGGATGAGAGACTGACTATAGCCTATTAAATACTTTAAAAACATTCCCATGACTTCCACATAGCATAATATCAATTGATACTTATTAACATAAATACAAGTTATTATGAGGATCTCTTAGTACAATGGTTCAAAGCTGAAGGGTACAGGACGAACACCTCTGTAAACCATTCGGCTTTCGAGCCATTTCCCTTACTTAGTCGAGCAATACCATACTAGTATCCCTTAGTACCAAACTATAACATTAATTGAATGATGCATTATTAGTATCCTTTGGTTACTGAACTATAAGTTTAGTCGAACGATATCTTGGTGACACTCTTCGAATGATGTCTTGGTAACACCCTTCGACTACCAATCTATTTTCTTTGACTTCGTCAAATGATGTCTCAATAACATCCTTTAACTATCCAATTATTTCTTTTATCGAAACAATAAATGTCTTGTTAGCATCCTTCAATTATCCATTTATGACTCGATCGAAAGCTTAGTTTCCAATGACCGGACTGCTCTTCTGTCTATCAAAACCTAGGATTTTCCTAGAAGGCCAAAAACCAGCTTCTTGCGTTTCCAATTACCATAACGTGTTAAACTCATCTTTTGACATCAAAATACATTTATTACTTCTATCTTCAATATATAACATCAACGACATCATTAAAACATCTTAATATCACATATAAACATTTAACAATATATTTCAT
Source organism: Cnidoscolus chayamansa (assembly GCA_948266635.1). Taxonomy (NCBI): domain Eukaryota; kingdom Viridiplantae; phylum Streptophyta; class Magnoliopsida; order Malpighiales; family Euphorbiaceae; genus Cnidoscolus; species Cnidoscolus chayamansa. Next base: position 2,241 of record CAOGCB011104767.1, on the reverse strand, counting down.
GCATATTTTTGCTCATCAACCTGAAACCTGCAACTTTTACAATTTTTTTCTTCAAAATACTCACAAGTGGATGTCGATTCAACATGCAACAACACTTGTGATGTTTTCCAACATCAAACTTCACTATTTCATTATCTTCACACTTGTGATGTTTACCACCCCTAAACAAGCTATAATCTCGATTACTAACCTATTTTGAAGATGATTGGCTTGATGGAGCTTAATTTCCTTAAGATCCACTGACTTCCCTTGATCTAATGGTTTGACATCCTAGTTTCTGTCGTGCCTTGGTGGGATTCTTCTAGTTCTTGATGAATCCACACTCTGTTAACTGTTTAAGTTGTTAAATCGTTAAAAATGTGATTTCTTTCTTTGTTCTTGCTTTAATCACCATCACACAAATACTTTGAGAGTGAGAGAGAGATTAATGGTTCAGTTCATGTGTTAGGAATTCAAACCTTTGGTTGGGTTCATATACCTTTATTCTTGTGCCATTTCATTTAATTACCCATTTAGTCCTTCAAAAATTATACTTTTGCATTTCAATCCTTATTCACTTTTAAATTTGCATTTTTAAACCCTAATCACTATTTCGGTTCAATTTTTGCGTATTCCACGAATATTTTATTCTGAAACTCGGATTTAGATATAAAAAAGTGTTAGGTGTTACATTCTTATTACTATTCATTTTGATGGAAAAAAAACTACCTAATTTAAAGCATATCTATGATTATTGCTCTAAAATCTAAAGATGAATTAGGTTTTATTAATGGGAAATGTGAGGTACCTAAAGAAGATTCGGAAAACTATAAAAAAAATGGTTGAAGGTATACAACATGTCACCTCCTGGATCTTGAGAGGGGACAAACCTACAACGACAAGCAACGGTGATGGCAACAGACGTGGGGAGGAGGTGTGATGCTGCCACATTCGAGCCATGATTTTGGCATCTTATGGTGGCCAAATTCGACAAGATCATCAGTGTTGCACTCCTTTGAATGTTAGCTTTCAGATGGAACAACGACACTCAAAACAATAGTGATTATGAAGAGATGGAGGAGAGAATTTGTGGATTTTTTGTGACATTATGGCCGATTTCGATGACCTATGGCGACGGTCTTAACGTTGTTCAACTCTTGACGTGATGGGCTACCTTCTCCGACCAACATCACACCAAATGGTTTCTAGATCAAGTAGATCGAAAATGGGCCAGCTGTTGTAAATTTTTTATGTCGGATTATAAATTTTCGACCAGAAAATTCGTAGAATATTAAAAAACTGAGCCGAAATAGTGTTTAGAGATCAATATGTAAAGTTATAAAAGTTAAATGACTACAATATAAAATGTAAGGACTAAAATGAACAAATGAAAAAGTTAAGGGACTAAATGAACAAATGAAAAAATTAAGGGACTAAAATGAAGTTTGGCTACCGCTAACCTGAAAAACTGGGTTCGTCCACAGAACCCAGTGTGCCACCTCCACTATAAAAAGTAAAGGCAGCCAAACTATGGAAGACTTTTGCCAATTCCTCCCATTCCCTCTCTTGTTCACAGAAACCTTCAAGTCCATAAAAACTTAAGCAAAAGATTAAGAAGCTTTAACAAAAATTAGACTAAAAAAAAGATCAAAGTGAGAAAGAAAATTTGGCGATGAGAGTTTAAGCAGCGAAAAACTTTTTGTTTCAAATTTGTTGCTGAAAATTGCTATTAGCAATTTTATAGTAAAAAAAAGTTAAAAGAATACCTTCAGAATACTAAGGGAAAATCGACAAAAGATTCTGAAGCTACATTTCCTTTATATAAGGTAAGGGAAGACAGGCAGAGGTGAGACAAAAATACTAATAATGTCAATAGCATTCGAAAATGCCAATGGTTGTGGCTTTTTCAAAGGGACATGTCTCTCTACCAAGGAGGCATTAAATCTCTATAATGGCTTGTAAATTATCTTCTAGATTAATACACAACTTTAGAAAATCTTAGTTTGAGTGGCGTTTTCTAGAGCATCTCAACCCTATTTTCTAGAGAAAACACTAGTTTGATTGATATTTTCTAAAGCTTTAAATTGGCTTTTTGAAAAATCAACAATCATTTTTGTAAATTATATTTGCAAACTACCCTAATTTTGTAATATATTTTATATTTTACATTTTTAAAACAATTAATTAATCATGGGCCTTTGAAGCTAATATTTAATTTAAAACTATTAAAAAAAATCCAAACTGTTCTCCCTATGTATGTTG
>CAOGCB011104647.1:0-13527 GCA_948266635.1 Cnidoscolus chayamansa | reverse complement strand
GACAGGGAAGGAGATTCCTTTACTCTTCAATATATCTTTCAGCAATATGGAGGGCTTTTGTTGAAGGGATCTATCTTGTCCTTTTCTTTTCTGTATAGGGGTCCTACTTGATTTCTTGGGGTTCTGTGTTTAGACTGAACTTATCTTGCTTGGTCTCTAGAGGCTGAACGGTGAGAATTAAGTCTTTCTTTTGTATTTCTTGGCTTGGGTCGCATACTCACAATATCCTATCTATTTCATCTTTCAAAAACATTTCCATTTAGTTTATATATAATTGATTTTATTATCCAATATTGATAATGAAAGAATCATTTTTTTTTTAATTTAGAAAAAAATCATGTACACTTCTGTTTGATTTTTTAAAAAATAAATCGTCATAAATGGCTTCTTATATTTGTTAATGACAATAGAAAAGGAGAGGAATATACTAGAATTACTTTTCCTTGGAAGCACACACGTGTGCATGAGGGATAGGAATGCTTTTTCTTTTTATGGTAGTAGAGATAGACTTTTTCAGCAAGGTGTTGATGGTACATGCATTTTAAATGAGAAAAATGAAATAATGGGGTGGGAGAATATAAAGTGGCATCATTTCTCGTGTAGGGTAATGCACTTAAAGAGGGATGATGATTTTTATTGAAGAAACTTATTGCCATCACTAGCCTTATAACATATATGATATACCCAAGTTTATAGTATATGCTAGATATTATTTATATACATATGATTGAGAGCTTCCTCAATACAGTTTCGTATACTCATCGAAATAATAAGCTTATTGGAATCGGTTTCTTCAAGTACTTGGAACTTCTTACATTCTAGTATTAAATACAAGACAAACCTGAAACTGCAGTGTGGACAACAGATTTGGTAATTCATATTTCTCCTACGTTTTCCGAAACACACCCTCGTAGGGCAACCAGTGTCCAACACTCAAGGAATGACGTAAATTCTTGCACTGTAATTAATTTCAAGGGCTTGATAATGGAAGAGAATAGGGTCAGGATGATTCTTCATCCTAATCTCCACGTGTCTACACCTTCCATAGCCAGCTTACTCTCCAAGGACCCAGCTCTTCCTGAAATTTTTATATAAAGCATCCAATATTATCTTAAATCAAACCACCCCTCAATTTTCACATCCTTTCTCTCTCCCTCTCTGGCTCTGTCTCTGTCTCTGTCTCTGTCTCTTATATTCTAACCATGCAAGCCTCTCTTCATCACTTCTATGGCAGCGCTTCGTCCGTAACCAGCTCGGACCTTAAAATTCAAATTCAAAAACCACATGTCACTTGCAAAATCCTCATTAACCCTTCCAAGAAAATATTTCCTCGCAAGCAGATGACGCTTTCACCACCACCACCACCACCACCCTTGCATGAACCCGCTATACCTCCATTGATTCAACCTGAACTTGCTCAGCCCATACTCATATCACCACAAAAGACCACCTATCCAATTGATTTAAACCCATTTCAAAAGCTTGCAGCGTCAGCTTTGGACAAAATAGAGGCTTCACTTCTTGTACCATTGGAGAGAAAGCATGCACTGCCTAAAACCGTTGACCCGGCTGTCCAAATATCAGGTAATTTCGCGCCGGTTCGGGAGGTTCCTGTTCGTCGTGGCCTGAAGGTTGTGGGCCAGATTCCGAACACCTTACGTGGCATTTACTTACGCAACGGCGCTAATCCTATGTATGCTCCCACAGGTGGACACCACTTGTTCGATGGTGATGGTATGATTCATGCGGTTTCCTTGGGATCTGGAAACCGAGCCGGTTATAGCTGCAGGTACACCCGTACAAGCCGGCTCGAGCAAGAAGCCGCGTTGGGAAGGAGCCTTTTCCCTAAGCCAATTGGCGAGTTGCATGGTCACTTGGGCTTGGCTCGGCTGATGATGTTTATGGCTCGAGATGGTCTTGGCTTGATTGACGGATCACGAGGCACTGGCGTGGCGAATGCCGGGTTGGTTTATTTCAGTGGTCGATTGTTGGCCCTGTCGGAGGATGATCTCCCTTACCACATAAAGATTAAGGATGACGGTGATCTCGAAACGATCGGACGATTCAATTTTCATGATCGACTTGATTGTCCCATGATTGCACACCCTAAAGTGGACTCCATCACTGGTGAGCTGCATGCACTGAGTTACAATGTAATAAAGAAACCATACTTAAAATACTTCAAGTTTGATAGACATGGGAAGAAGTCCCGTGAGCTGAACATTACCTTAGATCAGCCAACAATGATCCACGATTTCGCCGTCACACGGAATTTTGTAGTAATCCCTGATCATCAAGTGGTGTTCAAGTTATCAGAGATGATTCGAGGCGGTTCACCGGTAATATATGACCGAAAGAAGACTTCAAGATTCGGAATTTTGTCCAAAAATGACGAAAACGAATCAAGAATCCGATGGGTTGATGTGCCAGATTGTTTTTGCTTCCATTTTTGGAATGCGTGGGAAGAGGTAAGCAGCAATGGCGACAAAATTATCGTGGTTATGGGATCATGCATGAACCCTCCAGACTCCATATTCAATGAATCTGAAATTCCAATTCAAAGTGAATTATCAGAAATTCGGTTGAATTTGACCACCGGAGAGTCAACCCGGACGGCTATAGTATCAGGGATGAATTTGGAAGCAGGCCAAGTAAATCGTAAACTTCTAGGCGAGAAAACCCGGTTCGTCTACTTGGCAATAGCAGACCCATGGCCAAAGTGTTGTGGTATTGCTAAGGTTGATCTGCAGAGTCGAGAAGTGACAAAATTTATGTATGGTGAAGGAAGGTTTGGAGGTGAGCCATTTTTCGTAGAGGAAAAAGGACAAGTTGACGAAATTGGGAAGGAAGATGAAGGGTACATAATGGGTTACGTGAGGGACGAGACAAAAGAGAGATCTGAGTTGGTGATAGTAAATGCAACAAGCATGGAGCAAGTAGCTTCTGTGAGGTTGCCCACCAGAGTGCCTTATGGGTTTCATGGCACTTTTGTTAGAGAAGATGAATTAAGAGAACAGTGTTAGGTAGCTTCAATAAGGAGCTATTATGTGCTAATCCTATATATGTTCAGCAGATTAATGAGCCTAGATTCTAATTTGAATTGGTATAGGTTTAAAAAATAATATAATATAGGAGAAAACCCATGACTTCGTACATGGATATATGAATATAGACGTACATGTATGCTCGTTTTCATTTATATGTGTATATATACATGTTTAAAATAACATACAGATCTAATTGCTAAGTTGCAAAATGAAATTCTTACAGCCTTTCCGATAATCAACAACTCTGTAATATATAGCTGCGCATGTATCAATTAGTGATTCGATACGATGAACTCCTCTGTTATAAGTACCGAGGAGGACAAGCATGAGAAAGTTGGCAAGATTAAGAGAAACGGATGCATATAATTAGAAAGCAACAATAGAAAATAGGTAAACGGGTATATCAAATAAAATCAAATTTCTTAAATTATAAAATATTAATTTTTATAAATAAAATATCAGTAATAAAAAAAAACTAAAAGGGAAAATTCGAAAAGATTGTAATATCAACGGATATTATTGAGGCAACAAAAAACCAACCAAAAACGGAAGCAAACGGTGATTTACAAATGGGCCCCAAAAAGCACCGACAGCACTGAAGGACATCATAGGACACTGCCTGTATTATCTTACAGGTTATTGGGCCATTTGGATGTGAAAAACCACAAATTAAATGCTGATCCAAGTCAGCTTTTTCAAAAAAACCCCTAGATTAATTGGCTAATGCTGCTCCACGTCAGATAGTTAATTTTGGATCCATCACTAAAGAAAAGTTGCATATGTGATTAAGAAGCATTGATGATGATAGTTCTCAATTTTCCATGCTCAAATAATCACAACATTACACTATTTTTGTTTTTATATTAATTATTAGTTCATATACGGCTTAGATATTCTGATTAGAAAATAAATTATTTTTTAAGACCATTTTATCAGTAATATTGAAAAAAAGAAAAAAGAAATATTTTTTATTTTTCACAGTAGAGGATAAAGATTCCATAAAAGGCACACGTGGTTAACTTCAAGTTATTCGGGTTGGGATATTTGGCATGAAGTGACTTGTACGGTGGGTGGTGGTGTCTCCTCTAATTTCCCAATCCGTTGACAACGTTATCTTTTTCTTTTTGCCTGAAAGTTGACAAAATAAAAAGCAAAATAGATGGTGTATTATACTTGAAACATTATTCCCTTTGACTTGCTGTAGAAACTGTTAACGACTAACTGGTGAATGATCCCGCGATGGAAATGTCACAAACAAGATAACAGAGATGGCTTCCCCACCACAATGAGGACAATGCTTCTTATTTTGTCCTAAAAGTTGCTTGCAAAATAAGAAAAATCAACTTTAATGTAGAAATTTAGGTTTTCTAAAGAGATTTTTCTCTTGTTCCTTTGATTTTTTGGGAGCATTTTCTTCCATCTAGCTGTTTTCTGTTTGGGTTTCTGTGGTTTTTTTGGTTGCATGCAAGTAAAACTCTTAGATGGATGGTGCTTTCCTTTGTTTACGCTTGACCATAAGTTGGCATGGTGGCTCGTACAACGTCTCAAAAGATGTGATAAAGTCGCCAAAGAGCTTACTCCCTTCACTGTGGCTGCAGATTTCTTCGATATGTACAAGGTCTTGAGTCGGATGTTGGATGGGAGATACAATTGTTGGTCGGAGCTGGAAGAAGAGAGCTGAGAATATATTGAACGAAGATCTAAGTTTTTGGTTCTTGAAAAAAACCATTCATTTCTATAAATTACTAATATATGTATGCATCATTTTAGTCAAAAGTTTGTCAACCAAACTTCCATGATTTAAAGAAGTTTGTCCACTAAACCTTACATATTTTAAGCTCCTCCACGAATTTACAACAACTTCTTACTAACGGAGGATTACAAACAGAAATAATATAACATAACAAAAACAACTAAGAACAACAAGCATCAAAAACACAACATTGGCAGCAGATTTCTCAACAACAATGAGCATCAGTGTCTTGATTCTCCTTGCTTTGAAGACTATGAGAAGGTTGTTTGCCTCTGGTTAATCATTGGTACGTTGTTTCTTGGCCTCTTGGCCTTAAAAGATGAAAAAGAAACTGAAAAGCCTACGTGTTTGGCTTGGTCTGAGGTAGCTAAATTTTTCAGAGTGAGGCGATACATCTACTAATATAATGGTTCTTGATCTTGTTGGCCTTAAAGATTTTAATTAGAAGATAAATTTGTGGTGTTACTAATCCAATAAACATATTGCAACAAATAGAGCTGATGAACTTGTTATAACCACGCAGTTAATATAATTAACATTAATTTTTCTAAATTAAAACTATATATAGATAGATAGATGGGAAGTACATTAATAGACTATAGCATGTGGCAGAAGTATGTGGGGGACAAGTTATAGGCAAAAGTAGAAGTGAAGTTGTATTATGAGTAGACAAAATCATTACACTGAAAGATAGGGTTGGGCTCTAATACTTGTTCCAAGTTATGTCCAATTTCGAAGGAAGTGTATGAATAAAATGGGTGGAGGAAAAACAATGGGAGACAAATGTGGATGGATGAGCTCTCTTGGCAGCAAAAGGTTGCAACTTGCAAAGTCAGAACCCAAAAGCTCTTATCATCTCAATGGTGGGTTCATTTTCCTCTGATTTTTAATTAATTTATTTTAATTTCCATTAATAGACATGCTCATCTATTAATGGGTAGATTCCAGGCTAGGATAATTGAAATAGATAAGATAACCCACCCAACATTTTTATTAAAATGAGTTCATGATTGAGTTTATAATAGGTATAGTAAGTGGTGTCATTTGCATATATATTTTGAAGTTTAAGCTGAGTTGGTAAGTGGGTATGTTTTTAAACAAGGTCGGTCTGATTGATGCATGATTACTCAAAGAAAATGAGCAACTTCATACGTATCGCAGTTGTCATGCTCCAGATGAAGAAAGTCAAGCAGTAAAGTAAAGAACACCTGGAAACTTTAGTGTTCAATCCATGATTGTCAGCATAATTATGTTTTCAGTAATTAATTAAATCAATCCAGAAGAGGACTTGGGAGTGCGTTAGAATTGAAAGTTGAATATGGCAAAACGTTATGGATTATATTCATATTTTTGATGTACAAGGTTTTTATCTCTAAGTCCATGTCTTTCACTGAAGCTATTCAATATCGTAAATGCTTCTCCAATATGACCCCTATGATCCCTCAATGATCTTCAATCAAACAGTACATCGCCGGGAAACTAAAAAAATTAAAGAAGGGTCCGACAATGAACCAGCTTATATGATATCCAAAAGAACCAAAATATAGTCCTAATCGAAAAGGCTATTAAATCTCTTGCTCAAGTAACACCCTACGGATGATTATGATGCTGTTTCATGGAGACATATCGGTACAAAGATCTTTGTTCAGAGTTCCTGGACGAAACCCAGACGAGAAAATTTTGGAGTTTGAACTTGAGTTATGTTTAGGAGTCAGTGAATTTTGGTGGAGATAGAGAATCATTGCATGAAGAGAGAGAGAGATAGAGAGCTAGTAAGCTGGACCAAAATGGAAAAAATCATGGCATATTCAATTGATTATACACTTTTCCTTGGCTCATAACTCTCGAAGACCTTGCACTTGCAGAAATCAATGGCTTCAAGATGCGACAATTTGGTTCAAGAACGTTAAAATCGTTTTCATGAGCAGATATAATTTTTTTTTTTTATTTTTTTTTTATTTTTAATTATTCAATATAAACTTTAATTATTTTAGCTAGTAATAAATATTAAAAAAGAAAAAAAAAAGATAATAACCAAATAATAAAAAGAACTGGATTCAATTCTCATAACTCTTTCTTTGATTTACATGCTTTGAAAAAAATAAATAGTAATTAGTCACTTCCCCACATGGAGGAAATATGTTGGACAGATTGATGAGATTCATTCATTAAAAATGATGACAAGGCCTGATGGATAAGTAAAATAAAAGCAAGCTCAGGCCTGAAAGACAGCGACCGGAAGGGAAAAAAAAAGGGTCTTCCAGAGCTGGAAGGAAGCAATAGAGGAACATGCAAGAATAAGAAGATCCTCATTGCTGAAAAAGCAATTTATAAGAAGAAAGAAGAGTCTGCGTCAAAGAAAGTAAAAAAATAAGTCAGACAGCCCCTAAATATGAAATAAAAGCCCATGGGCTGTTGCAGTAATTTTGCTATCTTGCGTTCCAATGCTTGCTGGCTGCTGCAATACAAGTTCACATTATTGAATACTTGAGAATAATAGAGTAGCAACTGCACTGTCATCGCCAAGCTAATTGCTAATAATTCCTTGATGACGAAGCAACTCAACATCCTCTGGAGACAATCCATGATTTTGATATAATCAGTGACTTAGTTGGAATTTATGTCCTGATTACACTGCTCGTAGGCAATGAGATTGCGAAAGAACAAGTCTGTTGAATCTTCGATTATCAAGGTTGGAATTAGCATTGTTCCCCCTTTGAACTTTATATCAAACAGGCTACATGCATCCATCTTTTTGAACTTGATTCCTGCCTCCTGGAGGTCTGTGGCGCAACGTATGAAACCCCATTTCTTCTTCTTCTTCTTCTTCTTCTTCTTCTTCTTCTTCTTCTTCTTATTATTATTATTTAAGTTTCTATAAGCTTCGATTCCTACAGGCGAAGGACGCCAATTATCATGTACAAATCCCAGCAAGTGTCTAATTTCATGGATGAGATATACATCATCTCTTGCATACCCAATTCCTGGTAAAGTTAAGTGGAAAAATTCCAGGGTCATGTAAATGATGTTGGCTTGGTTTGGCATCAGAGTCATGCCAAAACAACAAAAAATGGAAGCTGGTTTTCCAGTAACAGCATATCACGCTTTGAAGCAACCATCAAGAAGCATCATTTCTACCAAGTCATCTGCATCGAGACTTATGGGTCTGTCATAGCATTGGCGAACTTTTTGTTCTAACATGCTCATAGCCATAACATATTTCGTCAAACTATCTTCATTTCTTCTATGAAGAAGCTTTTGCAGATGCCGAATTTTGTAATCTTCCATACCCTCCAACCTAGCCTTACAAATGGTGGTAATGACCAATTGCCAGAATCTGCGGCTCTAGGCCTTCTAGTTACTTTACGGAGTTGATCATGAACTTTAAAGATACAGCAGCTAGAGGGTTTAGGTGACAAGCGAAGAAGCCCTTTCATCATCCATCAGGTTCTCTCCGGACACACTTAGCAACACCCTGTCAGTGATGAGTCGTGTTCGAAGACATTGGAGGCGAAATTCAATGGAAAAATAAACGTAATGCCTACGGATTTGGAAGCCAATTCCTAAGCTGGAGTACCCATTTCACAGAACACAACAAATTTTGTGATTACGAGAACTTGGATTGGCGGAAATTTCTGTTGCAATATCCGTCTCGATTGACACTAGGCTTTGGCCTAGAAATTAACCATGCATAAATCCAAGAAAATACCCTTTATTGTTTGTTTAATACTTTCATTTTCTTTTATTTATTTTGGAGAATTTGCATCTGAATATTATTTATTAAATTTAATTTCTTGTGAACGGAGTATTCTAGCTTTATTACGAAAATCAATTTAAAATAGCTACTAATTGAAAGCATATCTACATATCTCCTAATCTCTGACTATAAAAAAAATGAAGAATTGGTGAAATAACTATCTTTTTTTAGAAAAAATAAAAAAAAAAATTCAGTAATTTAGAGTACATGAAACAGTAGTCAATAGTTTGAATAATAGTAATAATAATAATTGAAAAGGGGCAAAATAAAGCATTCACGTGCAATAATTTTAAGGAGTAAAATTCACAGCATTGTGATCAATATCAAAGCACATCCGCCAACACATAAACATTCATCAAATGTAAAATGGCATGAAAAATCAATGGTGGTTCAGAAATTCCCAAGGCAATGAAACTACATTTAAAAATACAACAGGCACACTCCAGCGATTTCAGATCTAAGGCGTGAGCTTTCCTCTTCCAATGCATGCCAACAATGAATCTGTGCCGCATAATATTCGGGGAAATCCTACAAACCATACACGTCCAGTGATTACCTATACGACTCTTGACGTTTTGGCTTGCTTTGGACAACAGCCTCTATCTTTTCCATAACAGCTGGAGTCAACAAGGGGATGACGTCAATAGCTTTCATGTTCTCTTGAATCTGCATGGCGGGGCAACAGACGATGTCAAAAACAGGGCACAAATAGACTAAAGGTCAGTGCTAGGAGCAGGTGGTGGCTTCCTTGAATTACAGAAGACAAGCTCTTACCGCCTTAAACAAACATCCAGGAACTCATTTCACCCATAGCACATCAATATTTCTATATGCAATGGATATCTAGAAAGTATAAGAAAGAAAAGGGGAGAAGGAGATCCCTGAGAATGTGCAGAGGAAAAACACATTTCATGAACGAATCTGCACCAACCGTCATATAGCAACATATTTAAGGGAATTGAAGTTCTACGTTACACGGTCAAAGAAATTATGCATTCTGCATTATGTTAGCAGCTGTTGAAAACTATGACTTCTCTAATCATTTCAAAAAGTATCGTTTAGAAGGCTAACCAAGTCTAAGAAGTTGAAGATTCAGAAAGGAATGGACTACAAGGAAATTGGATCGCTCATCTTACTGAAAATGACAAAAAGAAAAAAGTTTTCCCGGTTTGGTTGGTGAAGTTTTTCCCAGATACAAGTGTACTTCTCAAGCGTGATGCATATAATGCTTTGGGTCTATGTTTATAGTTTCTACTACAAAACCAAATTGTTGTATTCAGTACAAGTTTAGACAATATCAAATTTACAAGTTTTCAATAACAAAAAATAAGGTCCAAGGAACATATAGAATCACTCGTATATTGGTTGGATATTTAACATTAATTAAATAATTAGCAAACTCTACTTTAGAAATTTAAACTATATAGTGAACTCTTTCTCTAAGGATCCAATACCTAAGTCACTTCCATTCACTTTTAATTCTTAATCCTTAAAAGAAGTGGAATTGAAACTAACCTGAGACTCCTTAGTAGCACCAGTAATAACTGATGAGACATTTGGATTAGCAGCACACCAGGCAATTGCAAGTTGAGATAAAGGTACACCCAATTCGTCAGCAATTGGCTTTAGTCCATTAACTTTTTTCAGAACATCATCAACCAGTGACCGGCTAGCAAGATTCTACAAAATAAAACATACAGTTTAGAGTTGTAAGCAAAACCAAGGTCAGGAGTAAAAGAATTCACCAGAAAGTTTGCTATATTTGCATGAAGAAGTTATTCAAGTCCAAGCTGGACAAAGTAATAATTGAAGCCAAAGATATCAATAGCTTTCTTAACAGGAAAAAGTTTATCAGTTTATCACGTAGAGATGCCAGAATCATTCATAAAGTATTAGAACTCACTAACAAAAATCTATCACGAGGAGGACAAATGGTCCCTTCATGCCTTTGAAAAGGAAATTGGAATACATATCAATATTGCATTTCTAAAGTTTCAGCCTATGTCCAATAAACAAAAAATAGAAAAAATCAATAAAGTGAAGAATGAATTCAATCATCAATGAGGACAAGTGGAGAACTGTAAAACGAAACCAGTGGAGATAGACATTCAGTCAAAAAGAGGTGATAATAATTGAAAGGACCATAAAAAACACAAATCGAAACCAGTTTTACTTTGTAATTTTCCAGTGCAAACCGGCTATCGGCAGGTATAACTCCCTTGCCGTACTTTCCAGTGAGCACCCCAGATGCAAGTGGACTCCATGTGGTGAGACCCATGCCATAGTTGGTGTACAGAGGAAGGTACTCTGACTCAACCTGTATCCATACAAGATACAAGTAAAGAAAAAGCCAAACAGATCGAGATTTATAAATCAAAAGTAGGTAGAAGACGAAACTAAGTTCTTATGGTTAAACCTGAAGCTGAAATTTTTTTTTCTTATTATCACTATACAGGAAATATAAATTAACAAGTGGCAGTTGACAAGAATTTTCACTGACATTACAAGGCAAATCCAGTAAAAATGAAGAAAGAAAGTTTATACATTACAAGCCATTGGCTATTTGTCTAGAAACAAAGAAAAAATGTTTCTAACACCAAAAATTTGGGCACTTCATCTTTATAGCGAATCATGTTCCAAAAGCTGACATAAAAAACCACTTCTCTTAGAAAATGAAAATTGCATACTATTAAGATCAGCCATAAATTCAAAACTACCAGAAGCTTCCAAAGAATAGAAACCTCCTGAAGCTTACATGATCACTTTGGACTGCAGTTGCAACTGATTTGTTAAAAAGCAACCACAACTGCAAGGTCAATACCTCATAAGTGTGTTACTCTCTCTCTGTTTTTTTTTCTGCTTTTCTGCTATTTTATTTCAACCACCATTGACAAATCTGCAACAGTCCCCAGAATTTTCTTTCTCAAGGGAATATTTTTTGTCCAACCTTTGGCCTATAGTGGTTATTGAACTAGACGCGAACTCTCAACTAACAAACTTATCAAAAACACTACCAGAACATTTTATTCAATAATAACTTAGTATATATAATTATTGAGCACCTTTAGAAAAGATCAAAGGGGTGGGAGCTCAAGCGTTCTAACATATGAAATAAAAGGTGCATAGCTACGCAAAGGAACTATGCCTTCAGAAAAATGTCATCCTATATTTCTCCTCTCACAAAACATGATTCCTTGCTACTTAAGGTCCGTAAATTGAATTTGGAAATTCTTCATTGTAAGGTGTATGGCTAAATATTTTTCTTCGGCTAAATATTTTTCTTCTTTAAAGAAAAGCATAAGAACAGCCAAAGAAGGTATTCATATTGAGTGCAGGTGCAACTAAAACAACCTGCGCACATGGAAGACAAACTAAGTTAGCATAAATTCATACAAGCCCCCTTAGCCATTTCATTCAAACAGAGATAATTACTAATATGTGAAAACTGTATGAAAAACATTTTTTAGTACCAAGAACAAAAATCGAAGGTTAAAATTTCGGATGTAGAGAAAATCCTCCACCTTGTGTCTAGACAGCAAATTATACTCTGGCTGCTCCACAATTGGCCCGACCAAATCCAATCTTTCTGCAATGCCCCATGCTTCAGTGATCTGCTGTGCTGACCACTCACTAGTTCCCCAATAAAATGCCCAACCCTTATCAATCACATAATTCATTGCCCTTACTGTTTCTTCAATTGGTGTTGAGGAGTCTGGCCTGCGACAGCAAATTACATTAACATGCCATAATATCAGACATCTTCAACAAACCTTTAGAAGTTTACTCAGATACAGTAAAAGGAGTAGTTTTAGAAGCCATATATAACAACTATAAAGATTTCTAACTACCATTAAATATTATCTGCAAAATCATACACTGCACTTTATATATATCTACAAGATTCAGAAAACCACATCAGTAAAGCATTCAAGAAAAACAACTTGTCACCTGTGCAGATCAACAAGGACACCACAAAATAAGAAATTACAATGAGAAGCAAAAGTAAAAATACCAATAACATAGACCAGTGACAGGTCCACATCAAATCATATACATATATTGAGAAAAGCCTTCAAACCAATAAGTTGATCCTAGTTACTAAAGGAATAAAAAAAATCCAAAACGATCCATGACACTATAAACGGAAATCAATGACAAACACCTCATAAACAAAACGTATTTCTTTGTATCAAGCTCCTTCCTAGTAACTGCCGAAAAATCCCCATTACGGTTTCGCATTGAAATAAAACAATCACGAAAGTCACCACTCGCAAAAATGGACCAATGAAGACTCCAGAGACAGATTCAAAGACAACAAATCACAAATTATGGACCGTACCGACACGCAAAATATAAAATATGTACCTAAATACCAATATAAGTTAACAGCAAGGGAAAAAAATCAGCTGATAGATGATGGTCAATCAAATCCATATAATATACTCCAAGAGCTGAATCACTTACATGATTATAAGATGAAAACGAACTGCAGGGGGGAAATAAAATAAACAAGGCAAAAAGAGTACTCACCGGTGACAGTAAATCACATCAACATAATCCATATCCAACCTCTTGAGCGAAGCTTTGGTACCCTCCACAATATGTTTCCTGGACAAGCCCTTATCGTTAGGACCGGAACCTCCCCAGAAGATCTTGGTAGAGACAACAATATCAGAGCGCTTCCATCCGAGCTCACGGATCGCTTGACCCATGATCTCTTCGGCCCTTCCATTGGCATAAACCTCGGCGTTATCAAAGAAGTTAACACCGTGGTCACGACAGCACTGCAAGAGGGACTTGGCCTCCTTGACGTCGAGCTGATTGCCGAAGCTGACCCAGGCGCCATAGGAGAGCTGGCTGACCTTGAGGCCTGAACGACCCAGGTTCTTGTAATGCATTTTTTTGGGAAGATAGAGAGGGAAACGGAGATGGAGTGATCGGTGATGGATATTTAAAAATGGAGGTCTGGT
>CAOGCB011104522.1:0-18155 GCA_948266635.1 Cnidoscolus chayamansa | reverse complement strand
ATACAACATCTAAAATATGGAACTTAATTATGTCTATAATATAAGATACTTAAGAGATAAAGACGATATGTCATATGATATTTACAAGTACTCGAGAGAATTCAAATTGAACAAAGCTCGTGGAATTTCTCCTGTCAAGTTGTTGAAGCTTAAATCCCTACAAGGAAAATGAACAACAATAACAACAACAATAAGAAATAAAGACGCAAGGAAACATCATATTAGATTTCAAATTTGAATGATTTAACTTACAATATTTTTAAGGCTTGGTATTCTCCAATGTCAAGTGGAATAATATCATTAATTAATGCATTTCTCAAATTCCTTCAAATAAAAAAGAGCAATCAATATAAAGATGATGTAAAGAAATGGTTGTAGAATCTTATTAACTTACAATTCTGTCAAGTTCTTCATATTCTTCATAAAATCAAGAGTAGAGCTAACATTATGTAAATCACTGAGTCTTCTGCATCATTATTTGCACGTATTACTAAACCAGCTTTGTAGACATATGAATACGTGCATTTTTATGCATGTTTGTGTGTGAGAAAGACATAGATAATTAGTGATAAATTACTCACAAAGTAGTCATTGAGACCAATTTAGAAAAGCTAGATGGTATTGGACCTTCAAAAGAATTTCCCTGTAATCTCCTACAAGAAAATTAGAGACTAATCAACATAGTAATTTTTCATCAAAATGTAACTATCATTAGCAATGCAAAATATAAACCAAGTTTGCAAAACCACATATAAAAGAATTTACAATGTTGTAAGCTCTGTCCAATTCCCAATAAAGTCTGGCATCTTGCCCGTGAAGGGATTATCAAATGCCCACCTATATATAGATAATTCATGGTAAAAATATGTCTATGCAAATAAAATGTTTAAAATATAAAGATCATAAAAGAAAGTTTTTCTTACAAGATTCTAATCCTTGTCAGATCGGCAAATGTCGAGGGAATCTCACCACCTAATCCGCAACTATTAATATACCTATAAGAAATTTCACAAATCCAAATTTCTTAATCTCAAATAATATAAATACTTGAAAGATCTATATGATACAAAATAAAGGGATAAAAGTTTGAATTTAGAAGTTACATCTGCTCAAGTTTGACTAAATTACCCAATTCTGGAGGTAGAGTTCCAGAGAAATTGTTTACACCGAGAGACCTATTCCACATATATCCATAAAACATAATAATAAGTTTAGTATGCTTTTAACACTGTAATAAGTAAGATTAAAAACGATCACATCCATTAGAGAAATATTATAGGTCTCTAATATGATCATTGATAAAGGAAAAGATGATACCTAAAATGATGTGAAAGAAAGTAATATTAAAAGATGATATTTGCAGAAAAAGTAATCAATGTTTGATTTTAATCTTACAGTAAAGTTAGATCCTTCAAGTTTCCAATTTCTTTTGGAATCGTCCCAGAGAAGGCATTGTGAGCAATTGACCTATTCATACATATCAAACAAAATGATCTCAACAAAACATCTACATAAAAAAAATTACAATTATAGGCATAAAATCATCTTGCAATTAAATAACGACAATATTTTATTTGATTGGTAGATCAATTATAAAGGAAAACGAGACAAATAAATAATGTTATTACAACAACAACAATAAGTCTTAGTCCCAAATCAATTGGGGTCGGCTAAATAAATAATTTTATTACAAGAAGAATTTTACTTACAAACCCCTTAATGCAGTTAAGTTTCCGATAAATGCAGGCAATGGACCAGTGAAATAATTTTTATCAATTTTCCTGCAAAATTTTTCAAATAAATAGCAATTATCATTATTCTATCTAAGAATATGATTGCATCAACAATGAGTTCAAATTAATAAATATTAAGCAAATCAATACTTACAAATAAATGTATATATTTATTTATACTTCAATTTATTTTAAATAATTACTAATTTACTTTTACATGAGATTAAATTTATATTTAATATATTAAAAAATATTAACAAAAACTGGTAATTTAAGTATGAAGTGACTCAACAATTTTAACATCGAGTTAAATCTAATTACAATCAAAACAATTTAATTAAATTGAGATTTATTCAAAAAAAATAACATCCAAAATAATAATAATAATAATAATAATAATAAACAAAATGAAACTGCATAAGAATTACTTACAAAAAAACTAGTTTTTTGAAAGCTAGAATGTCTTCTGGAATCACTCCTTGTCTATTCAAATCGTATACTCTCCTGCAAAATAGTTAAAAGAGAATAATAAGATAAATAATAATTATTATTATTCATCTAATATTTCCATCTATAAATACACTATAGAAAGGAGGATTGAGTTTGAATAAAACCATAATAAATCCAAAACTTCCAACACATATTCGAATACATGAAGGCCGATACATATTCATGTATAATATTCTAAGATCATCATTTGTATTAGTAGTCTCTAATATAATCACACATATTTACCATGAATTATATATAAGAAAGAAAGAACAGAGAAAAGGAGACATACAGTCGAATGATGTGGCAGGTAGTGCCATTATTGTAGTTGCAATCACATTTGATGGCTGGATTGTTGGCAGGAGTCTCAAAATCAGATTCGTCAATGGCAGTTCCACTGCAAGGCTCTCCACTTATATTCCACAGTTCCACAGATCGTGTATCCCATTGCTGGAATATCGAGTTCAATGCTCGCACTGTCTCACCACATGTATTTTAACTATATTATATTCACAAACCCAACACTTCTATTCTCCAATATTTGTTTTAGCAAAAATATTTTTTTAATATAATAACTTTTTTATTATTTTTACTTTTAAAGTATTAGAAAATTCATTAATTTAAATCATTTTTAATTAGAAAATGTTACATTATTAAAAAAAAAAAAAAAAAAAAAAAACTTATCCCACATTTTAGATATATATATGATAAAAAAAAAATCAGTTTAAATGAGCAATCATGTATATCTTGAGATCAAAAGCATCTAAATAAAAATCATAGTGAATTGGATTAAAATAGAATCAAAACCACTAAAGATCAAACTGATCAGAGTGAGGTTTCAATTAGTCTCTTGAACAGCCAATTCTGACCAAGACCACTGTACAGTCGGGCAGCCTGGCAAATTTTATGATATTTCCTGAGGCCTTGACTTGGTAGTTGGTATCATAATTGAAATTGCTGGTTACTATCCCTAACCAGCAAGGAAAGAGGAGAATATGCACGTGAGTGTATATTTTATGTGGTGGCCTAACCTAGTGGACAGTGGTTGGTGGAACTTTATAATTAAAAAAAACAACAACAGGTCACCAACTCATATAATGTTTTCATTGAAAAATTACTCAAAAGTTACAAAGCTTATCCAATTGTATAGAGCAATATTACTCTCTAATTAATAAGTACGTAAGAAGTATAATAAAATGTTCTATCTTTTAGACAAAAAAAAATTTATTAAATAATTTTTATTTTTATATTATTAATTATTTCATATTTTCCATTAAATTTATAAATAATTATTTAAAACACGAATGCTAATTGAAAATAAAAATATTTTAATTTTTTTTATTAACAGTTAAAATAAATAAAAATACTAAATACTTGAGCATTTGAAAAACTAAAAATTAAAAGTTAATAATTTAAAAAAATAATAATTAATTAAAATAATACATATTTAATAATAATTCTCTCTTAGTTGATAACATGTAATTCTCCCTCTTTAATATTTTCTACTAAACTCTATCAGGAACTTCTTTTTTCGATAATCAAAGGGTCAAAGAGACGCTTACAACACTTCATTATGGGTTTGAAATATATCTGCAGAAAATTAATAAAAAAAAAAATAAAAAAAAAAAAAGAAGAAGACAGAAGTTGCTATTGTTTTCCCATCTTCGATTCACCAAAAGACTTGAAATTATGTAAAATTATAGCATAATAATATAGAAAAAAAAAAGGTGCGGATTTATGTAAGCAATTATTTTTGTGGAATTATTAGCAACTAAATCAGAGAGAAGAGAGTAGGAGCGAGGGGATCGTACCTTCAGCTGGATCTGTAGTAGCATTCTGAGCAACCGAGGTCTGAAGTAGAAAGAAAAGGATGAAGGAGAAGCACCACAACGCCAGTGAAGAAGGCTGTAGCAGCTTCACTCTCGAATCCATGAAAGAATCCTCTCTCTCTTTCTCGCTCTCTCGCTGGTTGTGTGTGTCGCTGCTTTTTAGACGGAGTAAAACATCTGCTATACTCTGCTTTAATGAAAATACTCCATCATCATGCGCACCTAACCTCTTTTATTTATATATATAGTTGACAATTGAAAAAGAATTCTTCAAAGTTAACCCCTTTCACATTTAGGAATTTGGAAGGAAAATGTCCCCATGCAGCGCAGTATCGACAGATTTGGAACTAAGAACTAAAATGAGATTGGACAACAGATTATACGGTTTGATTTTGATCTTTCTAAAGCTTAAAGGGTAACCGTTTGAATATGAAACAGGCTCGATGGCGATCCTATGCTGCCGAAATGATAAGGTTGGCTCTCCAATTATAATAATAGCCATCACTACAAGCATTTATGAATTGTCCAAGTTGACGGCTTCTCTTTCTCTTAATCAATCAATCTGTCCTTTCTGTTTGATTTTTCCTATAATACACAACCAAAACAGCTGATGTTTCATTATAAAACAACCAGTTGTCATTTCAAGGTCAGAGATTATTAAAAAATACATTAGATATCTTAAGGTATTTTGTCCGAATCCGTACATAATACATACCAGTGGATCATCATTTATTATTTTAAATTCAAACATAATTTTTAATAATAAAATATATAGATTTAGATTTTTACAATAAAAATATTTTAATTTATAATATAATTTTTTAATAATTTAATTATATAAAATATAATTTATTTTTTTATATCATTTAAAATTAATTATTTATTTTAATATATTATCCTTTTCTTTTTAAATTATTAAAAATTAAGGTTTATGAGTGAATATGTATATTTTATTATAAAATATTAAATTTATATATATATATATATTATTAAAATAAAAAAAATTGTTTATATTAGATGAAATTTAGCGGTATGAGAAATGATGATTTCCCATATAGAAAATGCATTGTTTTACAGGATTACATAAAGCCGCCTTCCACCATGCATAAGCACAATGACTGCATCTTACGTAGTGGCTGTTGACCTTCAGCCTGTGGTTGAGAACTATGATACGATAGCTTTGTTACTAAGCATTAAATGGTCGCTCCCTTCTCAGCTTGACGCCTACAATTTACCACGTTATTCTCCCCATGAAGTTCCAACTTCTCTCTCTCCCTTTAAATTCCATATATGACTCTAAATTTTAGTCAAAATCCAAAAATCGAATTTAATTAAATTTAATCAAATTAATTTAATTTATTCAATTTAAATTATAAATAAAATCTATTCATTTTATTTTTTATTTTATAAAATTTCAATCAATCTATTTTAAGTTTTTAATTAAAAATAAAAATAAAAAATTAAACCGACTTATTTATATAAATAAATTTTAATTTTATTAATATTCAATCATTTTAATTTCACTTTTCTCTTTTCATAAACTTCCAATTTCTCTCAAAATTAATTTAAAAAACTAAAACCAATGAACTAAACTAAAATTTTAGTTTGATTCAATTTGTATATATTATTCGATTTTTTTTGTTTTATATTCAGAGAAAGGACATGTCCCTCAAAGAAAACTAAAGTAAAAAAAAAAAAAAAGCTCTCTAAGTTACTACAGAAGCCTACGAAAAAAATTAAAGACATGAAGATTTTGACAAATAAAAATCTTGTAAAAGATATGAGAGTTTGATTTGTTGCAAAATATTTCTTAACTCTCTTTTTTTTTTAAATGCATGTCTTGGACAATATTTTAAATTCATTTGGAAATATTTTAATAATTTTTCTAAAAATTTAAAACAAAAACATGAAATTTAGCAAAAGTGAGGAAAAAGTAGCAAATATATTAGTTTTCTAATTGTTGTAACAGTTCGCCTTTACCGACTGCTATCGACTCTAAAATTACAATGACAAGTCTAATTCTACTATTTGTTTTCTAATATGTTCTGCATACCTGTGAAAAATAGAATCGAAAATCGAGATGAGATGCAGAATATAAAACAAATAAGTTATTTTTCAATAATTTTGTGAGCAGATACAGAAAATATAATACTTAAAACATAATTTTTGTGCTAGCGTACATACAATATTCTCAAACATATCACCTTAGGCAATATTGTCACCAAGATTACAGAGTAGTTCCAGTTGGTACAACCATTTTTTGGAAACTACCTGAATTATAAATATACGCCCAAAAACTCCTTTCAGCCATCTGAGACTTATCATATCGTAAACGTAAGGTAAATATCCCCTGGAATGTATCCCTTAGAATGTCCTAACCTCATCTGTATTACTTCCACAGGACAGTCCGTGGTACATTCCAAAGTACATGCCGAACGTACAACATAAACCATATAAGAGGGACAATCTAAGGGATATAATCCATAGTTATAAAACATTAACATATGGGATCGAGGATCGTTCAATATTACCTTTCACATAAACATGGAATTAATGCAATACAACATATCTCATAATCTAATGCAAAATAACATATAATAGTCGCGATGCATGAGCATGCCATAAATATTTATTTCTATAACTTAAAACATTTGGTAAGTATCCCCTCACCTAGAAACTTTTATGTATCAATGAATCCTCAGTTCGTCACTGGTATCCTTGAGTTTTGGGGTCTGATCCTATATTCTGGATTTCATATTAGGGACAATACTTTGACCTTATAACATACTTAAAACAATCCCATAAACCCCATAAAACATAGCATAAACATGTCATAAATATTTCATTGCAATTTAGGTTAAAATTGCTGGCAAAGGTCCTCTTTACAAAGATTAAAGTCCCCTTTTCGGCAGTAGGGTTCTACTGCCATAAGCCTACTGTGCCACCAGTTTCGGTGGCTAAATGTCCACCTTCAAGGGTTGAATGTCATAAATATTTCCTTGCAATTTAGGTTAAAATTGCTGGCAAAGGTCCTCTTTACAAAGACTAAAGTCCCCTTTTCGGCAGTAGGGTTCTACTGCCATAAGCCTACTGTGCCACCAGTTTCGGCGGCTGAATGTCATAAATATTTCCTTGCAATTTAGGTTAAAATTGTTGGCAAAGGTCCTCTTTACAAAGAATAAAGTCCCCTTTTTGGCAGTAGGGTTCTACTACCATAAGCCTACTGTGCCACCAGTTTCGGAGGCCGAATGTCCACCTTCAAGGGCTGAAGTTGGATTTTCAATCTTTTCTTATGAGCTGCTTCTAGTTTTGGCAACCTAAACTCCACTTTAGGCTACCAAACCAACTTGGGTTTCTGCAGTGACCAAAACATTCGGTTCTTGCATTAACAACATGCTAAACCTGCAACTCAATCCTCAATTTACTTCTAAACAATCAAATACATCATTCTCAACTCAACTAAACTTATTTCATCAACATGCAAACATAATTTCATCATTCTCATGCATTTTCATAAACTTCCATAAACATAAACTTTTAATCTCTACAATTCCTTTATATGCATTTCTATATTAACTCTTCTAATTCATTTCTAAAATCTCTAAACACGGTTTTAACATGCATACATTCATTATTGTGTTCATCCTTTAATCACTTTACCATTTTTCTTAAAATCCTTTAACTAAACTTAAACCTTACCGAAATCCATTTGTATGCAACAATTCTTTCATTAAATCTTCAATTTATATTTTTACTAACCTAGATTGAAGCCTTTAAAACTTGTTAGAGATTTGTCTCTGAATGTTCAACATATATACATATAAACATGAAACATACATAGCACATAACATAGATCATAACATCTCATCATATACACATAACATATCATTTTACATTGTTTACATGACATAAAAAGGGAAGTACTTTCTATTCTAACTCTCAGTGGTGAAACAGGTAGGGGTACTGCTGAACCATGTGGTTTTTCAGGTACATTCTTCTACATTATGGTGGTTCAACAATACTTTAACCATAGGTATCTCCTTATTTCGTAATTTTTTGATCTGTGTATCCAAAATCCTTATAGGTTGCTCTACATATGTGAGATCTTCTAAAATCTCAAATTCTGGTTCTTTGAGAACCTTATTAGAATTTGACACATGCTTTCTCAACATAGATATGTGGGAAACAGAATCAATCCTCTCCATGAAAGGAGGTAAATCTAGCATGTAGATGACATCACTCAATTTCTATACTATCTTGTAAGGTCCAATGTATTTAGGAGCCAACTTACCTTTATTTCCAAAATGAACCACCCCTTTCATAGGAGACACTTTCATAATACAATGTCCCCCTTCTAGAACACTATTTGCTTCTGTCTGACATCAGCATAGCTCTTCTGCCTACTGATTGCAGTCCTTAGTCTTTTTTCTAATTATAGGAATCACCTTATTGGTGACTTTCATAATTTCGGGTCCAACTAATGTACGTTCTCTGACTTCTTCCCCAAAATATAAGAGATCTACACTTCATTCCATACAAAGTCTCGTACGGAGCCATTCTGATGCTCGAATGATTGCTATTATTGTAAGCAAACTCCATCAACAGTAGATGTTACTTCCAAGAACCTCCAAAATCCAACACACACATTCAAAGCATATCTTTGATCGTATGAATGGTCCTTTTAGACTATGATGGTCTATAGATGGAAGGTCGTGCTAAAATCTAGTTGTGTTCCTATAGCATTCTGCAGACTTCTTTAAAATCGTGAGGTAAACTCAAGTCCTTTGTTAGAAACTATACATACAAGCATATCATGCAATCTGATGATCTCCTCCATATAGAGTTATGCCAATCTGTCTACGAAGTATCCAATTCTTATCAGTAGAAAGAGAGCTGACTTTATGAGTAGAGTCACACCTATTGGAACTAACTAGTAGCCCCACAACAAAATCCATAGAAATGTGTTCCCATTTCCACTCTAGAATCGGTAGTGGGTTCAGCATCTCTACTAACTTTTAGTGCTCCAAATTTACCCTCTAACACACCTCACATAACGATACGAACATGAAATCTCCCTCTTCATTGCAAGCCACCAATAAACTTTCTTTAAATCTTGATACATCTTTGTGGCCCCATGGTGAACACTATAGCGGGCATCATGTGCTTCACTCATATTGTTTCCCTTTAATGTGACATCGTCGGGCACACATAATCTATTTCCAAATCAAAGAATACCTTTGCTATCAAATCTGAATTTGTCTTTCTCCCTATTATGTACTAACCTGGCTATTCTAACCAACTTTAGGTCTTCATGTTGTTTTTGAGCTACCTACTCAAGAAGCATTAGAGTCACTTTTATTTATGCTACTAAAGCACCATTCTCTGCTATCTTCAATCGAAGCCCATTACCGATCAATCTGTAAAACTTTATGACCACTGGTCGTCATACTACAATGATGTGAGATAGGCTACTCTGTGATTTTTGACTAAGGGCATCAACTACTATATTTGCTTTTCCTGGATGGTAATGTATTCTACAATTGTAGTCACTAAGCAGCTTTACCCATCGTCTCTGTCTCATATTTAGCTCTTTCTGAGTCAAAATATACTAGAGACTCTTGTGATTTGTAAAGATCTCACATCTAACCCCCTATAGATAGTGTCTCCACATCTTCAATGCAAATATCACTGGAACTGCAACCATCTCCAGATCATGAGTCTAATAATTCTTCTCATGCTTCTTCAGTTGTTTCAATGCATACAATATGACTATTGTTCAGCATCATAACACACCCTAATCCCACTCTAGATGCATCACAATACACGGTGAAGTCTTAACCTGTCTTCGACAAACCTAACAGTGATGTCGTGGTCAACTTCCTCTTTAGCTTTTGAAAACTTTCCTCATATGCATTAGACCAAACAAACCTTTAGTTCTTCTATGTCAATTATGTCATCAGAGTAGCTATCTCAGAGAAACCCTGCATGAATTTCCTACAGTAGCTTGCCAAACCCAGAAAACTCCTAATCTCTATAACCGTAGTAGGTGTCAGCCAGTTTGCTACCGCATCTACTTTCTTAGAGTCCACCTCGATGCCATATTCTAACACCATGTGGCCTAAGAAAGATATGTTGCTCAGCCAAAACTCACACTTCAAGAACTTCATGTACAATTGATGCTCTCCAGTGTCTGTAGAACCAGTTTGAGGTGTTAGACATGCTCCTCTATGTTTCTAGAATACACTAGGATATCATCGATAAATACTATCACAAAGTGATCTAGGAATTATCAGAAAACTTTGTTCATGAGATCCATGAATGAAGTTGGAACATTAGTTAACCCGAACGACATTACAAGGAACTCATAGTGTAACAGCCCACCCGACGTCAACTGTTACCGGCATTAGAATCCCAACCATCCAAAGGTGATCAAAACCCTAACAAGCTATAAACATTAACATAAACATATTCCATAAACATGAACATAAACATTATAAAAATCTCATGCATATATAAGACTTTTGGTACAACATTAACTTAAGAAATATTTAAATTCCTAGTGGAGGTTTCTTACATTATACATGTACACATCATCGTGGTGGACAAAAATATAAGTACCGAAAATCCTAACATAAACATTTAAATAGTACATGAGATTATACAAACATATTCCTTAACATTAAAATTTCCTAGGGGCAAAACATACATAACAAAATCATGGTATTATGTCTAAGCTACCCGATGTTTTTCGATACGTCCTGCATACATGTGAAAAATGGGATTGGGAATCCAAGATGGGATGGGAGGATAGAAAAATGGTAAGTTATTTTGAAATAGCTTTGTGAGTAGATAGAGAAAAACATATACGTAAAACATATTTTCGTGCTCGTGAACATGCAACATCATTAGACATTTCACCTTAGGTAATATTGTCACCAAGATTCCTAGGTGAGTTCCAATTGGCATAGCCATCTTCCGAGAACTACCAGAAACATAAATATGCACTCAAAAGCTTCTTTCGGCCATCTAGGACTTACCATATCATAATATAAATATAGATATCCGCTAAAATGTCCCAATCACTCTAGTGTTCCCAGACTGGTTCATAACATTTCTAGTTAAATAAGAGGAACCAACATCTTAAAATTAAATTCTTAGAGTTGTTGTGATTTCATTGAGTGAGCATAATTTTCAATCCACCTACCCCTCGGGGATAATGTGGGGTGCCTAACACCTTCCCCATGTATACAAGGACCTCGAATTAAGAATCTCTTTAGAAGTATTTTTCTGTGCCTTATCCAAAATGAAAAAAAAAATTATTTTCTCTTATTTCCCTTGAAAATGGAGGGACGACTCTTGTTCTTCACTTCAGTAGTAGATTACGGCTTGACAACCACAAGAACCTTTGTAACAAAGATAGTAAAGGAATATATGACTCTTTTAGGTGTCCATATTAGCTATCACAAATACATTATAATTGGTCTACCACTCGAGCTTTGATAATTATTGTTATATTTTTGTCTATTTTGGCATATACATAAATTTAAAACCATTTATACTCTATGAAATTAAGTTTTATAAATGATGATATGTAAATATGATGAGTGAACATAAGTATAGAGATTATAAATAGATGTAGGAATACATGTACAAAGACTTTTAAGTAAGGAAGACCCTGCCATTTTTTCATTTTGATAAAATGTCTAAATTTGTATGTAGATGCTTAAAGGGAAAAAAATTATAGGATGGTTCCACAAAATAATATTCGTAAATAATAGTGACTTAGTTAATCAATACTGCACTCTACTCAGATCACCATAGGTTCGGGAGTATATGCTATAGTTTTTAGTATCAAAGTAGGGTTTACACAGTCCTAGACCATAAGTTAGAGTTTGAGCCTGTGTACATGCCATAACATCAAAGCTACGAAGTGATTGTAATATGGATTTCCTAGATTTTCTAGATATTCTTTATGTTATAAGTAATGGCATTAGGGTCCTTGTGAGTGATAGAGGAGGATGTGGAAAGCCATGCCCCTCTTAAAGTCGGCTAAGTTTGAGGCTTTTGCAACTATCCATAATGCAACCAGGACATACATGATGAGTTCTTCCCTCAGTTGCCCTGTGTATACAGGTTCTAGCTAGACCCCTTATTAATAAACTAAGAAAGTATGGGTTTGTTGATTTTAAGGCACAAAAGAAGATGATCCTTTAGCAATAGTGTAACACCCGACACTTCTTCGACATCTGAATCCGAATATTCGAATGGAATATTCATAGAATATTCAGAAATCAAGTTGAAAAATGACTAAGGGTTAAAATGTTAGAAGAAAATTTACTAAGGACAAAAATGTAAAAGATTAAAGTTTGAAAAAATGAAAATGAAATAGTGAAGTTCATAGAAGGGCTAAAAAGGGAATTAGGCATTTGTAGGTCCGAAACTGAACCATAGGCTCGATGACTAAACCTGTGTCAAGCCATTCCCCTATAAAAAGGAAATGGCCATGGATGGAGAAGGTTTTCTGTAGAAACCTTCTACAGTGACAAATGTTGTGCCCAGAAATCCTCTGAGTGAAAGATTAATCAATAGAAGCTTAAAAATTTTTCATAGTGTGCATATTCTCCTAAGAAGCTAAGGGAAACACATGAAAGAGTGGCAGATTAAGGATCAAACTACTTGCACCAAAGAGAACTGGCGAGATTGGAGAGATTCAGGATCTCCTTCACTGATTGCCTCTAAAAATAGGTTACTAGCATTTTCCTAGCTTGTATTTGGGTGATGGGGTGGAAAATAGGACATGCATGGAGATTTGAGAAAGATTTAATAAATGTCGATGTTTACGGGTTAGAGCCTGATTCTTGATGAAATGTGTAAATGCATGCTTATTCTTAATGAAATGGATTGCAATGCATGTGTTTGTTTTGGGAAACACCAAATATGTTATTGCATGTTGAATCGATAGAAAGTCTAGGTGTTTTGAATGAAAATGTAGAAATTGTCACCACAGGTTGATGATGAACAAAATGGGTAAATGTAATGTTCACTGCTATGTTAAATGTAAAATGTTGATTTTTGAGGTTAAAAGATGATAGTAGAAGTTAAGAAATGTTTATAGCTGTGAAAATGCAAGTTTAATAAATTTGGTTAAACTGGAATTACAGAGAAGTTGGTTTTGACTTTCTAGGAAAAACCTAGTTTCTAGTAGCCGGAGCAATAATCCGGTGATCGAAATAAAGCTTTTCATCGAGCCGTATAAGATGCTACGAGGCATTTTATGGTTAGATAAAGTATAAAAAAAATGAGGTATGTTGAGGATGCTAGCAAGGCATCATTCGACTAAGGTTATGATTCAATAATTGAGAGATGTGATCATGTCATTCCTCGGTAAGTCAAGGGTTATGGCTAGAAACCTAGTGATTTCGACCCATATCCTTTAGCTCCAAACATTATGAGCAACATACCTGAGCAGTAACTTTTAAGTTTATATATGAACTGATGTTATGTATATGAGGAAGTATGAGATATGTCTTATGGTATGAAAAAGTGTACAAATAGCTCGTCTCTAATCTTAAGCCTGTCAAAATGTAGAACTAGACCTCGGGAATTAGAGGCATCAGTAAAAAGATGAAGATTCATCAAGACGTTATTTGTCATGGTGAGTGGATGCTAAATCTTTATGACTTAATGATACAAAAAGTGATTATGGCATATGCATGCATCATGATGTTAGGTTGGCTATATTAAACTCACAAGAAATGTTGCATTGCATAATGACATGATCAATGGTTGTGATGACTCGGTGAATTATGGATGAGCCATAGACTTTGGAATGAATGAATGATGAATCGATGGAAAATGATTATGATGCAATGGAAAAGGTGAGATATGACCATGATGGTTGAAAAAAACTTCATGGCATTAGTATATGGTAAGATAAAAATGGCAAAAATGAGCTTTTTGGTGCTATACTCAATGGTAATGAAGGCCCAAGGATATGCTTCAGCAGTCCGATTTATGGCCTAAGGTATGCTTCGATAGTCTTGGTTTAATGTGAATGAAGTCCTGAGGAGTGGCTTTGGTAGCTGGACAATGAAGTCTATGTGGACATAATCACCTTATTTCTAAAGTTGTGTAAATTATTTGACATTGATGCATACATGAGGAATGTAGGCAACCAAGTACAAGTGCTAACAAAAACAAGTACCTAGGCGCTTAAACTGTCTGTCTGTATGTGGTGAGGCTCTAAATTAGCCAAACTGATGAGGTACCCATAGTAGCATCAAAATCAACTATATGATGCAGTACTGCTAAAAACTATGGCATGACATATCCTTATGCTAACTCCGATACACATTAAAGTACAATAGGCCAATGTTACTATTTAAAGTCTTTTACTTGTCATTATGTGTCACTAAGAAACAAATATTTGCATTATGTATAAATTATACCAAATGACTAGTCCATGTATTCGTATATGCAATATGCATAATTCAATACAATTTTATGTCATTCCCGACTTAAATGCAAAATTTATCACTGTTTGCACTTTCCATGCCCAAGCTTACTAACACAACTTTTTGACGATCATCATATTGGTTGTAGCCATTCTATATCACCTATAGGTCATTTATGCAAGTGTATCAACAATAAAACTTTCAAGAACAACAAACATATGGTCATGATTAAAATGGGCACCAACATAACATGATCATAGTATATATGTAACACTATGCACAATATCGAATTTTTACTCGATTAGGTCAACATTTTGATACCTTTTTTTATGCTAATTATTTTCCCCTAAAGTACAACGTAGCAACTTTCACCCCAATTCAAGCATCTTTGCAAATATATAAAATTAAACACGCAACAGAAAAATCATGTATACATACATGGGCATCATTCCAACACCTTAATGTCACAATTGAACTAACCTCAGTTTGGTTCCATTCTGGTCTAGCCATAATTACTCTAATATAACACTATCATTTTTTATATATATAGTCTTAAAATATCACATTTTAAATGGCTGTCATGGTGAAAATAAATTACCAAAACAAAACAGTCATGTTTGCATACTTAGCACCTAAAATCAAAATTTCTTCACTCTAATACCTCCTTTCAATTTTAAAGAATCTTCAAAGAATATTTAGGTAAAGTTTGGCATAAGAAACCACTGAAAATTCACCTTCCAACTCATACCAAAATCGGCCACGATCCAAAACACAATAAGAAAAAAAAATTTCCTTTAAAATCCAGCATGTATAACACTTTATTTCAACTTAAATCAAAATTTTTCCCAAAAAATTTAAGGTTCTAACCACTTATTCACAAATAATAATATGTTATGAAACCTCCCAAATCAATCAGAATAGAAATTAATTCAACCAAAATAGAAAATATCGAGCAAAGGAACCATATGCTGCAACCTATGCTCATACATCACCCTATCTTGGTTCCACCATCAAAACTCAATTCAAAAGCATACCAAACCTAATTTTCTTTAGCTCTACTTGCTGTATACTACCCCTTAGGATGTTAGGAAGATGCTTTGGGTGCTGGAACACCTGAAAGCCTTGCCAAAATTGATGATTTGCAAGCTTGGATGAAGGTTGCCTATGGTGGATGTTGTAGGAATGGTTGCTATCCGATTTGGAGAGATGAAGAAGCAGCCGGTTTCCTTCTCCTTTATCCTTGTTTGCACTCTCTTTCTGATGTTGAAGGACATATGTAAGGCTATGATCATTTTGGGCAACACCTTAGATGGCTAAGATTGGTTTTGCCTTTTAAACTTTTAGTAATTCTATATTAACCTA
Organism: Cnidoscolus chayamansa; assembly: GCA_948266635.1. NCBI lineage: Eukaryota > Viridiplantae > Streptophyta > Magnoliopsida > Malpighiales > Euphorbiaceae > Cnidoscolus > Cnidoscolus chayamansa. Next base: position 2,288 of record CAOGCB011104522.1, on the reverse strand, counting down.
CTTAACTCATCCTATTTATACATTACACCACCACTTAACCTTTTTGCAAATTGACCTACTAAGTTTTATTTTTGTGTTATTCAATTCCTTTTCTTGCATATTTCAAGTTATTTTTGGAAAATTTTACTTTAGACCCCATGTACTAAAGCATAGCTGCCACATAGTCCATTTTGCCCTTTTCAGGTTTTACCGGGTAACTTTAATTGGCAATTTTGACAACTTTGTGTAGCTTATTTTAAAATTTTACTTCCACTTATTAAAATTTTTTTAAAGTGCTCTTTTCATTTTTAAATTTAACTTTTAAGTCATAAGCACCTCGGTGTTAAGTTAGCATATCAATGTAAACTGGTACCTCCCATAGTACTATTTACTTGTGCTTAACTTAAACCCTAAACATGATTGTTACTGTATTAATAACCTTCTATTGTTAATAAAGTGTCTATAATATAATATATTGTGTCTCTCACATAATATATCATGACTCTAACTAGGTATAACAAAGTGAGTGTGACAATAAATGTCCTACATTGCCTGTACATACCATCATATTTAATATACCATAAGTGCCTTAATCCATGCAACATTGAATAACATAATATTTATACATGAAATTTGAAAATATAAGTTAAATACATAATGTTGAACATTCTTAACTTTTTCATACATAATCATAATCCTAAAAGGAATTACATGTACATCTAGGGACACATTCACTCTACTCTTTTTATTCTAGTACGTCTTATATACTTGTGAAAAACAGGTTGGGAAATGGGGATGGGAAGGGACATAAAACGGTAAGCTATCGAAATAGCTAGTGAGAAGATATGTAAAAAATACAACATAAAAATATATATTTCATGCACTTGTAATGCAACACTTTCAAACGTTTCACTTTAGGTAATATTGTCACCAAGATCCCTCGTAGTTCCAGTTGGCGAGCCATTTTTTGAGAACTACCAACATTTTATTATGCTCCAAGAAGCCCCTTTCAACCATCTTGGACTTACCATATACGTGAACATAACATTCATGCATATCCCAATGTCCCAAAGTCACTGTGTTTCATCCAAAGGACGGTCCATTGTACATCCCGAGGGATATGCTGAAATGTACATTCATAAGTTCATTCTGAGGGACATTCCGAGGGATATTATCCGATTCATAATATTTAACATTTACATAAGGGGATCGTGAATCATTCAATATTACCATTTACATATCATATTATAACGTAATGCATCATATATCGTGCATCTAATACAGTAACCTATGCATTATGATGCATGGGCATACTTTAAGCATTCATTTAATCATTATGTATTATAAAGCAATTTAGTTGTATCCACTCACTTGGTTTAGGAGTGAAGACCAATGCCTCGCCTTGCCAATGTTGTCTCTAGTTTCCTTGATCCGATCCTGTTTGACAGACTAGGATGAGAGACTAACTAAAGACTATGAAAAATACTTTGAAAATACTCTCATTATTCCCCACATAGCATAACATCATTTCATATTTAATAACATAAGCATAAGTTATTGTCCGAGATTCGTACTATGATTCGATCGGAATGATTCGGGATGAACCCTTTTGTAAACCATTCAACTATCCGAGTTGTTTTCCTTACTTAACCGAGTGATACCAAATCATTATCTCCTTAATACCAAACCTTTTAACAACTTCATTTATGCCCTAGACGAAACTTTCCATACATAGGATAAAAAATATAGAGATTAATCCTCTAGATGGATGGAATGTGTTGGTAAGGTCACCATTACAAATAATTTGCATGCAAGAAGAGGTTACATAATAATAACATTAATAATATTAATTGGTAGACCCACATGCTCTAAAGTATCTCTAAGAAAATTCCACCTAATTTGGTCACAAGCTTTTTTTAGATCTACTTTACGGTTAGAAAACCTATTGCCTAATTTAGTTCTCATGTAATGCATAACTTCTTCCAAAATGATAATATTATCAAGAATATTCATGCTCGTCACAAAGTTAGTTTGATTATGATCAATCACATAAAGTCAGATATTTTATATGACGAAATAGAATTGTTGACTCTAATGAATGAATTGTCTAACATGATGATACAAAACAAAATGAATATCTTCTATGCTTATTACACAGATTTGTATCCTTAAAAGATATTGCTTTAAACTACAAATCCATATAAGATATGCAAGGATCGTTGTATTTGAAAGATATTCTAAATACTTGAATGAAAGATTTCTATTGATCTGCAACTTAATACAAGATCTTTATTAACATATTTTGTGAC
>CAOGCB011104490.1:0-18749 GCA_948266635.1 Cnidoscolus chayamansa | reverse complement strand
GTTTTTGAAGAAGATTGTGCATGGAATTGGAGTACAGATTGTGCATGGAATTGGAGTACAGATTATCAAGAAGAACGACAAATCGAATTAGAATGGGGCGACAACATCAGAGTCATTGAAAGCGAAGAAGAGAACATAGCTGGGGAAGACGAAATTGAAGATGAATCTGATGTCAACTCACCAATAGGGGGCACTCCTACTACTACAACAGATTTAGTCGTAAGGGAGGACATAACTCGACGTCCTCCTATACGACTAACAGATTATGTTTCAGGTGAGGGCTTGTCTGAGGAGGATGAAGCTAATGTGATGGCTTATTTAATGATTTCAGATCCAATAGATTTTTAGGAAGCAGCCAAAAGGGAAAATGGAGATTGGCCATGAATGAAGAAATTAAATCTATTGAGAAAAACCACACCTTGTGTTTGATGGATTTACCAGCAAAGAAAATTGGCGTGAAATGGATTTACAAAACAAAATTAAATGAGCTTGGAGAAGTCGACAAACACAAAGCAAGGCTGGTGGTAAAAGGGCACACCCAACAGTATGGAATTGATTATACCGAGGTTTTTGCACCGGTGGCCATAATGGATACAGTTCTAATGATTATTGCTGTTGCAGCTTAAAAGGGTTGGAAATTATATCAATTAGATGTTAAATCAGCCTTTTTACATGGGGAACTGGAGGAAGACGTTTTTGTTGAGCACCCGAAAGGTTACGAGAAGAAAGCGAGTGAACAGATGGTGTACAAACTACAGAAAGCTCTCTATGGATTAAAACAGGCACCCAGGGCATGGTTTAGTCGAATAGAGTCTTATTATATCAAAGAAGGTTTCAAAAGCAGTTCCAATGAGCAAACTCTGTTTGTCAAAAGAAAGGGAGACAAAATTTTAATTGTGAGTATTTATGTTGGTGATCTATTATTCACTGGTGATGATGAAAAGTTACTAGTTGATTTTAAAAGTTCCATGGAAAAGGAGTTTGATATGACAGATTTGGGGCAGATGAGGTTTTTCCTTGGAATTGAGATTGTCCAAAAAGACATTGGCATATTTATATGCCAAAGAAAGTATGCTGGTGAAATTTTAAGACGATTCGGGATGGAGAATCATAACCCAGTGTGCAATCCTATTATTCCAGGAGAGAAAATTGGCAGAGATGAAGAAGGCGTGAAAGTGTATGCAACTCAGTTTAAGCAAATGGTGGGAAGTTTGATGTATCTCACAGCTACACGACTCGATCTTATGTTCGTTGTAAGTCTCATTAGTCGTTTCATGGTCTGTCCTACTCAACTTCATTTTGCAGTAGTCAAAAGAGTACTAAGGTATTTGAAAGGTACTGTTAATTATGGAGTATTTTACAAAAGAGGTGGTACTAGTGATTTAGTTGGATTTACGGATAGTGATTATGCTGATGACTTGTCTGATAGCAAGAACACTTCAGGCTATGTGTTTCAAATGAGTGGAGGAGTTCTAGCATGGTCTTCTCGCAAGCAGCCTATAGTTACCTTATCAACCACAGAGGCTGAGTTTGTAGCAGCCGCTGCTTGTGCTTGCCAGGCCATTTGGATGAAAAGAATTCTGAAAGAAATTGGGCATTCGCAGGAAGAAGGTACAATTTTAATGTGTGATAATGCCTCGACTATTAAGCTGTCTAAGAATCATGTTTTACATGGGCAATCCAAGGATATAAGAGTGAGATTTCATTTTCTTAGAGATCTTGTTAAGGAAGGCATTGTTAATTTACAGTTTTGCGGCACCAAAGACCAACTTGCAGTCCTGATGACAAAACCTTTCAAGCTAGAAGCTTTCCAAAAGCTGCGTCAAGAGCTGGGCATGTGCACAGATTCATTTTTTAACTGATTCTTGAGCAGAGGAATAAGTTCAAGGGAGGGATTGTTAGTTTTAATTTAGTTAATAAAGACCTATTCTACAGGTGGTTAGAGATATTTTTGCTGTTAGAGATTTATTTTTTTGGTTTTTCTTTCACTGTTATTTCAAGCAGATATTTCGCAATTCTTGTTTGATGTAATGGCTATTTAAAGCCAAGATGAAGCTCGAATAAGATATCGCTTGGAAATCCAATTGTTTTGCTTATATATATTTTATGCAGTTATCTTTCACTTTAAGCTATGGAAAAAAGATAAATGGAAAGTAATACTCATATTTCTATTTCTGTAAATTACTGCAAGACAATTAATATATATATATATATATATAAAGTAAAAAAGCAAATATACTAATAAGCAATCAAATAGTGCATAACTAATCAATTGAAAGGTAATTGCCACCTCTTTAATTATTTAAGTTGTTGAAAAAAATTAATCATTTTCTTAATTCTCTATCAAATTTATAATTAAAAAAAAACTAAATAAAAATACTAGTTATATTTTAAATTCTCTAATCGAAAAGTAATTATTATATTTATAATTTTTTAAGCGGTCGAAAAAATTAATTGAGATTCAACCAGATTTGAGTTATAGCGAAGAACCAATTAGAATATTGATATGAAAGACTAAACAGTTGAAGAATAAGTAGATCCCATTGGTTAAAGTTCTATTAAACCATCATACGGGACGAGAAGCTACTTGGGAGAGAGATGGAAATGAGAGAATTGTACCCACAATTATTTGAAGGTTAGTATCTCTTTAAATTTCAGGACGAAATTTTCTAAGGTGGGGAGAGTTGTCACGTACGCTTATTAGGGCCTAGGAGATTAAGTACCTAATTAGATTATAATTAAGAACTTAAATACATAATATAAATTATATAAAATAATGTGAAATGTGTTACAGTATGAGGCTAAGAAACACTACAGGAAGTGAAAAAAAAAAAGAAAAGAGGAAGGACCGGTGATTAAAAAAAATGGAAAAGAGTGAAGAGGTGGCCAAACTAAAATAAAAATAAATAAATAAATAAAATAGAAAGTGGACAGAAGCGGTGCCCAGCACCGCTTCAGCCACAACAAAAGGGATAGGAGGTAACAAAAAAAAAAAAAAAGAGAAAGAAGGAGAGAAGCAGAGGCAGAGAGGAGTGCATGGGAGAAGAAAAATAAAAAAAAAAAAAGAAAGAAAAAAAGAAGACGAGGAGTTTGGAGAAAGGAAAATTTTTTTATCATGTTGTTATTTTAATTTGGTCGATTTAAATTTGATAAAATATATATTTTAGTGATTTTAAATTTAATATTAAGTTCACTATGATTAAAGTTGAAAATATAGAGACTCATGATTTAGGTGTTTAGAATAATTATTTAGTAAATTGTTATTTTTATAATTTTAAAATAGAAATTTAAAGTTGAAGTTGAGATGTACTATAATGTAATTTCTGATTAAAATAGTTTGAATATAAATTGATTAAAAGGGCTGAAAGTTAAGGACCAATTTTGTGTAATTGGTGGATAGATTGGGTAGTAGAGTTGAAGCTTAAGGAAGCATAATTTCATATAAGAAATACATCTAAACTAAGCCAAGAATTTTACTCTTAAATTAAAGAGATAAAAGACAAATATTGGGAGAGATGGATTAAATGTTAGTGAACATAGGAACTCATATAAGAACTCGAGAATTATTTTATATAATAGTTGTATTATGTTCATATTTTGGATGACTAATTAATCCTCAAAAGTTATGAATAATATACTAATAGGAAGCTGTGAGTGTTTGCTACAATTGTTCAAAATGTTATTTTACCAAATTCTATAGTTTAAGTTGTGAAAATATTGTGAGTATAGGTGAGGGTCTAAAACTGTTGAAATACAAGATTTCAGCATAGGGCAGTCATTTTTAATTTTTATTTGGAAATATTAATGACCAGATAAAATTATGAAATTTTATATGAAGCTTATTTCAGATGTTAGCTACAATTTTGATGTTTTGTACTTTATTGCAATCATAACCTAAACTTGTCAGAAAAATTAAATAATGAGATGTGTACTTGAAATTTTCAGGTTAAGCCTACACAAAGTAACATAAATGTAAGTAGTGTGTTTGGTATCCAAATGGACTCCAAATGACTTGAAATTTTGTGTGAAACTTTAATTGTATGTTAAATAGATGCCACCTTATCAAGCACTATATGGTAGACGGTGTAGAACACCAATAAATTGGGACGAAGTTGGTGAAAGAAAGATGATTGGTCCTGATTTAATACAAGAATCGGAAGAAAATGTGAAGATAATTCGAGAACAGTTGAAAGTTGCATAAGATCGACAAAAATCATATGTAGATTTGAAGCGACTGGATATAGAGTACAATGTGGGAGATAAAGTATATTTGAAAGTATTGCCATGGAAATGTATTTTGAGATTTGGGAAGAAAGATAAGTTGAGTCCAAGGTTTATTAGACCATATGAAGTGTTGGAACGGATCAGACCATTGGCATACAAATTGGCGTTACCACCAGAATTGGAGAGGATTCACAATGTCTTTCATATTTCGATGTTACGGAGATATAGATCAGATCCTTCGCATGTGATTGCAGCGGAAACAATTGAGATTCAACCAGATTTGAGTTATAGCAAAGAACCAATTAGAATATTGGCATGGAAGACTAAATAGTTGAGGAATAAGCAGATCCAATTGGTTAAAGTTATATGGAACCATCATACGGGACAAGAAGATACTTGAGAGAGAGATGGAGATGAGAGAATTGTACCCACAGTTATTTGAAGGTTAGTATCTTTTAAATTTCAGGATGAAATTTCCTAAGGTGTGGATAGTTATCACGTACGCTTATTAGGGCCTAGGAGATTAAGTACTTAATTAAATTATAATTAAGAACTTAAATGCATAATATAGATTATGTAAAATGATGTGAAATGTGTTAGAGTGTGAGGCTAAGAAACACTACAAGTGCAGGATTAGTGATTAAAAAAAAAGAAAAATGGAAAAGAGTGAAGAGGTGGTCGTTTAGCCACCCAATTAAAATAAAAATAAATAAATAAATAAATAAAAAAGAAAATGGAAAGTGGACAGAAGCGGTGCCCAGCACCGCTTCAGCCACAACAAAAGGGACAGGAGGTAACAAAAAAAAAAAGAGAAAAAAAGGAGAGAAGCAGAGGCAGAGAGGAGTGCATGGGAGAAGAAAAAGAAAGAAGAAGAAAAAAAAAAGGAAAAGAAGAAGAGGAGGAGTTTGGAGAAAGGAAAAATTTTTTATCATGTTGGTATTTTAATTTGGTCGATTTAAATTTGATAAAATGTATATTTTAGTAACTCTAAATTTAATATTAAACCCACTATGATTAAAATTGAAAATATAGAGATTCAAAGTCGTTTTCAATCTCTTTAACAATATTACCAATGGAGTCCAAATTCTTGTTTTCTTTACAAGCACCTCCACTGTTAGTGATTGGCTCAACATTGTCATTATTCTTATGATTTGAGCACTATCGATATCTAAAGTAATATTTTGACGTAAAGTCTTTTTATGAATTTTTATGTCTTTATAATATTTTATTGTTTAGCAAAAAAAAAGCGCTTTTAATTAATGTATTTGAAATCTTTAAAAATAAAATTTTCTTAATTTACTAAATTAATAATGTAATATTTAAATGACAAAAATAACTAGTATTTTAAAATAATATTGAAAATAGAATTGTTATAATATCCGACAATCATGTATTTTTCTTATAGTTTTTTTTAAGATGGTTGAAATAAAAGAGTTGATAAGCTTCTAAGTAATATGGTCATCTCTTTTATCATATTACTTCTCAATTAGTCTATCTTCAAATTGAAATCCAAATGTAATTTCTCTAATCGTTGTGATGTAGTTTGCCTTCTTCTACAATTTGCTTTTTTAGTTTATGTATCCTTTTGTTGTACAACAATATTCTAGGAGTCATTGATATTGTGATGAATATGACTTATTAGAAGATGAACAAATTTCAGGAAAAAAGTATTTGCTTCCATACACCTTACCTTCTTTTTCACATCCAACATCCAAATAAAATTGGTTATCATTGATATTGTTGGACTTTGTTGGTGAGAGTTCATCTCTTCTAGCTATGATGACATTTTGAATATTTAAAAGAAGTATGATTAAATCTTAATATGATATACATAAAAAAAAATCATTCTAAATAGTTAGATGACTATCATAAATGTTTTTGCTTGTATTTTTTTTTATCTACAAAAATCCCTTAATTATGATTTCACAACCTATAATCAGCTGACTTTAGATTTCATAAATCTTGTTCGTATCGATTAAACGCATTAAGGGTTAAAATGGGTTCAATAAAGATTTGGTCCATACATGAGGTTTGAATTATTGATCTCACTTAAGGAGAAGAATATCGAACTTCTCATCCCAATGTCTGTTGGCTGAACTTTCAATTTATAATTTACAAATTCTAGCATGCATTCTAAAGTAATTCTCTTTAGCCCTTAGCTTGGATTGGATTGAGATAGCAATTTAGAGCCACATATAGACTTTGATTTGTGAAACATGCCTTGCCTTGGAGTCCACGCAAATGGTTGGATTGGATTCAAATACAACACTCTCAATTATTTAGTATTAATTCAATTATTTATATCATATATTTTAATTTTAAAAAAATAAAGGACGTATATGTTGGGTCTTGGTGACTTAGAATTTTTTTCTTTCCTTTAAAAATTGATTATTTGGAATTATAAAGTCTCTTTTAATTAAATTATTTGGTTGTTATCGAAAAATATAAAAATTTAATTAAAATTAATTATTTAAATTTTAACATATAAATTAAAAAAAATTTATTAATATCTATTATTTCAAAATTAAATACAAATTTTCTAATAATTTCTTAATATACAATCAAAATTTGATAAAATTTTTATTAAAATTTAATTTATATTTTTAATTCAAATTTAATTTATATTTGATAAAATGAAATAATAATCATTTAAAAGAGAGACTAAAATTCGATGATTTTCAGATCAAGAATGCTTAAATTCATATGTATTTGAGTTTCGAATTTAATATAATTAAATTTATTTAATTTAAACTCAATCATAATACAAAGTTCAATACTTAAAAATATTACATAAAATGAGGAGAATTATATATAATATAAACTTATTTTTAAATGATTTTATTAAAATCTCAAGTAAGAAAGATAATATTTATTTACGTGTTAAGTTTTTTACTAAATTAATATTCATAGCAAAAAAATAACTACTATTTCAAAATAATATATAAAATATAAAAATTATTATAATATCTAACTATTATTTTCTTATAAGTCTTTTGAAGGTGGTTGAAATAGAAGAGTTAATAAGATTTTGAGTAATTTAATCATCATACTTCTCATTTGGTCTATCGTTCAATTGAAATCTGAACGTAATTTCTCTAGACATTGTTTTTCTTCTTCAATTTACTTTTCTAATTCATGTATTAGTTGTTGTAAAACAATATTTTAGAAATCGGATGACAACTATGGCTTATTGGAAGATGAAAAAACATATAAAATTTCTTGAAAAAGAAATAAGTTAATTTTGATAAAGTTTAATTTACGTATAATTCCAAAATGTTAGGCAGAATGAATACAAGAAGTCATTGTTTTGTCCTAAAGGAAAAAAAAGAAAAAAAAATAAATGAAGGACGTATATGTTGGATATTGATGACTTGAAATTTTCTCCTTCCTTCCAAAATTAATTATTTTGAATTATAAATGTCTCTTTTACTCTGAAATTAATACTAACTCATAATTTTGTAAGAAATTATAAAATAAAATACATGCCTCACGATCACTTGTTTTGATTATTCTTATGCATAATTAATTTGAATTATAAAAATATTTTATAATATAATTTAATAAAATTAAGGAGTATTTTATTATCATAAAGGATTTAATTCACTTTTTAATTATCATATAAAAATTTTATATTTATTGTATTGAGTCAATGAAGTCTTTTTATGTCTTTCTGCGACAAAAAAATAATAAAAAGAAGGAAAAACAAAATGTCAAGGTCTTCCACCCATACTCTCGTGTACTTTGGAAAACCTTTTCATTTTGCAATGGCAGAAAATAATCAAAGTGTAAGCGTCTTAACTAGCAAACAACTATTACAACACACCCAAAAGTTAGAGGAAGAACTAGAGTACTTTTGGACGAAAGAAACAACATCTCAAGCCTCCCTTTGAGCCAATTCAAATCAGGCAACGAAGCCAAAGGCAAGAATAGCAAAGGGATATTCTTCAAAGACATAGAAGGTGTAGGAAATAAATCTTATAAAATAAATATGTAAAGGTAGGAAATAACCTGTAATTATGGACGATTCCAAATTATAAGGAGTTGCCATATTTCTCTTCCTAGATTAGCTCACCCTAAAGATTATATATTGTAATACAAGGAATTGAATAAAGTATGCAGAAAAATTATTCTTCAGAAGGTTGATTGGAGATTGGTGAAGAGCATACGATGCTACTAAAAGGAAGAAAAAGATTACTATGGATTCTTAGAAGGCTCCCCCTTAACTGAAGAAGTTCATGCTGAGCCCTTCCTATCAAAGTTCCAACTGCAGACTTTAGACAAATACAATGGGATGACAGATCCAAGGAGCCATCTAACTAGGTTCCAAACGGTCAAGTAGCTGCAAGATGTGAATGACTTAATCTTTTGCTGAGTCTTTCCATCTACTCTCACTAGATTAGCTCAAAAATAGTATCAACATTTGTCACCAGCATCAACTTAAAATTTAATAAGTTAGTCGGACATTTCATGTCCAAATTCATAACGTGCATTATACCGAAGAAGTTTTCTTTGAACCTCAAGAAAGTTTGATAGGAAAAAGGTGAGTATCTGAGAAGTTACGTGACTCGATTCAACATTGAAGACATATAGGTGGAGGAACTAAACCTAGAAACCACTTGTAAAGCACTAAAAAAGGGACTCATAACATCAAGCTCATGGATTATCTAATAAAAAAAATATATCAACATACCAGCAAATGATGGAGAAAGCCCATAAATATATCCAATTAGATGACAAAGTAGAGACCTTGAGGAAAGAAAAGAAAACCAACTTTGAGAAGAATTAAAAAGAAAAATCCAAGAAGACTGAGTGAAGAAGTTATCATATTTGAGATGAGAAGCCCAAAATAAGTAGGGCTTGGTATAATCATTGTACTAAGTTAAACAACTCCAAAAGCAAAATCTTAATGTGTATCAAGAAGAGCGAAACTGATATAAAATGGCCAAGGAGGTTGAAGTCGAACAACGCCGATTAAAGGGATTAAAAAAATATTATAGATTCTATGAAGATTATGAGTGTGTCACTGAAGAATGTTGACATTTGAAGGATGAAATCGAAAGATTAATTAGAACTAGAGCCCTTAAAAAATTCACTCACTTCAGCAAAGAAGACAAGAGTAAGGACATGAAGCCCCACAACCAATCCCTAAAAGAAGAAGAACCGATTAGAGTCATCAATGTCATTGTGGGAGGATTAGAATCTTAAAGCAAAAACAAAAGAATGTCTTGTAAATAATAAAGGTATCATGGAGAAAACATGTTATCAACTTTAGGTCAGAAGATGAGAGAATAGAAGCACCTCACAATGATCCCTTAGTCATCTCTGCTCGTCTCAATAAGTATGAAGTCAAGAGAATTTTAATTAACACAGGGAGATCAGTTAACTTAATTACCAAGATGGCATTTTAAAAACCGAAAAAAATTTGACCAAGGTTTGCTACCCCTTGTAGGGTTGGGAGATAAATTGTACTAGTGTTAGGGATTATAAAATTTGTTCCTAATATTAGGAGATGAATATGAAAAAAGGAATTGTATATGGAGTTTGTTGTGATAAACATCCCTCTCTCCTACAATGTGATATTTGGAAGACCTCTCTTGATGACAGTGATGTAGTTATCAATATAGACCTATTATGTATGAAATTACATGCATAGAAATGAGTAGTTATGATGTGAGGTTCGACAATGCAATGTTTCAAACAAGCCAAAAATAATTTTTTTTTTCTTAGAGGTGGAGACACACATAGACTTAGGGACAGACATGGACTGTTGTCAAAATCATATTTGGTGAGTTTGATTTCTTGTTTACTAATTCTAGCCTACATTCTAAAGTAATTCTCTTTAGCCCTAGCTTGGATTGGATTGAAATAGCAATTTGGAGCAACATATAGACTTTTATTTATGAAACACACATTGCCTTGGCGTTCACGCGAATGCTTGGATTGGATTCAATCTTTCAATCTTTAGAATTATAACATGGACAATATTTCCATCAATTCTTCTCTATCAATTTTTATTTATATTTTTAAAATTATTGGGAATTATAAAATATCTTTTACTCACTCAAACTACTAACAACTCATAATTTTGTAAGAAATTATAAAATAGAATAGAGTAATGAAGTCATTAAAATCCATGGCTTGTTTTGATTATTATTGACAAGTCTTTGGAAACTGATGCTCCCGAACATCACCTTCATCATTGGTTAAAAGTCTATGATTTTTATGAACATTTTAAGATCATTAGCTCCATGCCGTGCTTCGACTCTAACAATGTAGGGAATTATATAATAATTAAAATATTAATATAATTAATAAATGGTATACATATAACATTTTACGAGATAAAATATATAAAGTAAATTACTATCGTGTCCCTATAGTTTAACCTAACTAATTAAACTATCTATATACTTTTATAATTAAACTAAAAATATCTTTCTCACTCTTAGATTCAGATTCAGATTCCTCTAGTTTTCATATTTCTCTACAAAGCCACACAAAGAGCCCATACTCTTCGCCATATTCTGTTCAAAAACATTGAAAAAGGTTCAAATTTTCATTTCTTAAGGATTAATTTCTCATTGAGAAACTCAGAACAATGGAGCACCTAATTATCAGACAGAGAAAGTCGTAACTAAAAAAATTTATTTATTACGTACTAACATATTTGCAGAGTTTATTTATAGACGAAGACAAAAATTTTCTTTTCACCTTCTGCTTCATAACTCTAAAATTTTGAAAGTTACAATAAACAAATCACAAGCATATATTCAAATAATTTTATGTAATTTGTGTTTTGTGATTAGTTAGTAAAAAAATATACAAATACAAAATAGAGATATCAGACTTCACATTAGTGTATTACATGCAAAATTTCTGTAAATAAATGACTGAGATAAAAATAATCAAAGTTCATAAATTATCAGCCCTTTCTGTATCAAATTTTAAGGTTGAAGAACACCATTTTAGTATATTTTCAATTTGTTATTAAGAACTTGTTTCTCAAATTTTTAGGACTAAAAAAAATTTATACCAATAGAAAGAAGGACCCCAAAAATCCCCCACCGGCCAAAATTTCACAGTGAAATTCATTTTCTATAAACGACATGCTGTTTTGATTAAGGCAGTTTAATAAAAAAAATTCTATTTTTTTTAAAACATGTATACATATTTGTAACTTAATTTTTTTTATTAATTTATTATGTTAATAAAATTAAGGGAAGAAAATTTTAAATATTTTTTTGTAAATATTTTTTTCTCTCCATTAATTTATTTTAATTTTTTAAGTCACAAGTAATTAAAAAACTTTATATAGTATTAATATTTTTTCTTTATTTTTTTTCTATAATATGTTACAGAAAATTATGAAAATTTATTAATACTTTTTACTATTTTTTGTCATTTGTTACAGAAAATTAGAGCGCGTTTAATAAGGATGCCTCGAAGGATCAATACTCAAGAACAACAATCTCGAGTGATGAGAAGAATTAAATATTTGATTGATCTGCCTTTATACTTTATCTGTATGAAGTTAGTTAATCAGCAATACCTAAATGTGTTGGAGGATGACCTAGAATGTCTAGTGAGACATATTATGAGAGTCAACGGGTTAATTCAATGTATAGTTTGGAATGGGGCCCTCTTGTCGGATATTGAGAAATACAATGTACTAAGGTCAGCTCTACCTACAATTAATCAGAAGGGTATCCTTGATGAGCTTTGGAGAAAATTGAGTAGTCAAACTAATTGTATTTACAAGCTTCTAGTTGAAAACTTTGTCGATGAATACATTAGTTGGATAACTAGAATGACAATGACTCATTCTATGGGACTGTCTATGAAAGACAGTAAGAGACAAAGTTTAATAAAACATGTGTTTCCTAAAGTTGGTTATAGGTTGAGTGATGACTTGTACAAGGATTTGATTAACTCAATACTTGTTTGTTGGATGTTTGTAGACTAAGTAGACTTCAATGTAATAGATAATATGAATAGACTTTATTGTAAATTTTTTTAGAAAAATACTATCAGTATTAATTGTAATTTTAATCTTAAGTTTCGTACTTAAAGATTATTATTGTTTATATGGTTAATTTTGTTAGACTTATTTTGCATTAGATTCTTAGATGATGATTGTGAACTTAGTGAACTTTCGATTATAAGTCTAATATGAAGTAAGGCTAGCATGATTATATTATTTTTTTTTTTGCATATGAATTATTTATTATATCATTGTCTTCATTTTATAATGTTATATCAGTATGACGTCTGCTGTTAAGAATATTATCCCTAAGTTAAACAAGGGTGAGAAACTCAATGGTGATAATTATGAGATTTGGAATATGAAAATCCAGTATGTCTTGGAAGAGCAAGAGGCTATTGAGGCTTTGAACATAATAATGCCTATACATGATGAAGGAACAACTGAGCAATCTGTGAAAGGCTTATGATGCTTGGAAGAAAAAGAATTCTTTAGCTCGCATTACCTTGCTAAGTAGTATAGATAATGATGTTATGCGAGAATTTCGCAAACATATGAATGCTAGAGACATATGGTCGCATTGAAAAATAAGTTTGGAAAAACTTCTTTGGCAAGACTAAGGGCACTGACTATCAAGTTTGATACTTATAAGAAATGCCCTGGTCATACCATGCGAAAACATTTGAGGCATATGTCAAATATGGTAAATGAGCTGAAGGATGTAGGTTATGTGTTGACTGATGAACAACAAGTCCAAGCTGTCATTCGTTCCCTTTCTCCAACCTGGGAGAATATGAAAATGCATCTGTGTCACATCTCACCATGACATGCCTCCCACAGAATGACTAATGATTTCTCACTTCCTCTACGGAAAACCATTACTCACCCTATAAGGGATAATTTGGATCATCACCTATAAAAATTATGTACAAATTTTTCGCATTTATAAATATTTAAAACATCATCATTTCATAAAGCCAAAAGATCATTAAACCATTATTACAAAACCTTTATTATCAGAGTTTAAAATTCACGCAACATAAATATCATTATTATTACAATACTGCCTCTTTCCTATAGTGATACTTACAAAATTACAAAGTATTCAAATTACAAAACTTTTGGGATATGTCTAGTTACAACTATATACCTCTGTAACTTTACAAGCAGGCTCACTGTTCGCCTTGCTTTCTCTTGCTGCTTTCACCTGCGTTTATATCAAGGATAAACGCTGAGTATAAAACTCAGTAAGTTATAATCACCCACATTGTAGCATGCATAACATTAATATAATACATGCGCATTGACACCCATTGATTTCACATTTGAAATCATCATATATCATTGCAATCAGTATAAACATCTTCAATGAATAACAAAAGTAATATTTCAATATGTGATGCATTATCATATGATATGAATGCACTCCATGCAATTCTCCCATCGTCTTTCTTCTATTCAATGGCCATATCTCATCATCAGAATTGTGCACAATTTTTCAATATCATCCACATTTTGTTTATTTCACAAGTGCCACTCTATCTCTACGGCATCTTTTTTTGTCACAAGTGCCACTCCATCTCTACGGCATCTTTTTATGTCACAAGTGCCACTCCATCTCTACGACATCTTTTTATGTCACGGGTCGCCACTACATCTCTACGGTTCTTCCCGTGCATATGATATGCTGTATGAATTTCATGACATTATATGCATATCATATCTCATGTTTCAATAATCATATGAATATGTTTTTCTTTGCTATCATTCTCATTTAATCAATCTCATATTATTCAATGCTCAATCAATTTAAGCACATTGCATCATAGTTCACAATCACAATCACTGTTTCATTTCATATTACACATCACAACCCAACACACAATTGTTCAACAATCATTCATTTCAATCACTTCACAAATCACAATCCAATCACACAATTGTTCAACATATCATTTCATAAAATCCTGCATAAAAATACACTTCTATATCAAATACCACTGGTGGCCCCAAACTACATTTCAATTGCTTGCTCACCAGGTTTTCAAATAATAATAATAACTTATAAATCACACATAAAATCATATATTTCACACAATTTTCATCGTGCACAAGTTTGCACGATGATCCCATAACTTTCCTTCTATTGCTTTCCCTTTGTCCGCTCTATCTCGAACTTCAAGAATGTTCTCACGTCGTGTACCTATTTCACACTATTATTTTCCATCAATATTCATAAACACTTTCATTCAAAAGTATTAAGTAAATACTATGAATAAAAGTCTACACTAGATTCCCCAAAACTTATTCTAAATCTTATCATTTCTCAATTTTTCTCTTTGACAGAAGCAAGTCACGCTCGTGAACACTAATGTCACACTCGCGACTTTGGCATGAAAGTTACTGTTTGATTTTTAACCCAAATAGCGCCCGCGATTTCCCCATGTCGCGCTCTTGACCTCAGACAAAAAGTTTCTGTCTAATTTTGGACCCATTTCGTGCTCGCGACTTCTAATGTCGCACTCGCGACCTTATTCCAGAAGCTACTGTCTGGTTTTGGTCCAATGTTGCGCTCGCGAAGCCTAGTCGCGACTTCCATTTTCAAAGGCAAAAATCTCACTTTTCAACTCTACATGCTCTAAAACTTTGTTCCACTCATTATCACTTACCATTCAATTTATCTTAAAGTTTTTTCTCATGTCAAACTCATTTGAGCCACTTTCTACCCAACTTAAGTTCTATACTAGATAAAGTACCACTCTTTACTAACATTTAGTATTTCCAATTCATTTATCCATCTATTCAAGTCATTTTGATCCCAAATTTTAACTGAAGTTCTATTCGATATTAGCAAAGGTCCACTCAAAATTTTAGGTCATTTGGAATCCATTTGGATACCAAACTTACCATTCTCATTTCTGCAATTTCCTGCATAATTACAACATCACCTTTCCATTGTCTTATCTTTTGACCCAATTAAGTTCTGTTTTAGCCAAAGTTCCAAACATGAAACTTGTAGCTAACTTCCTAAACTAGTTTCATACCAAATTTCATAATTTTATTTAACCACTAAGACTTCCAAATCATTCATAACATCTACTGCCCTGTACTGCAAAATTACAGAACCCGACAATTTGACCTTTGTCTGTTTTTCCTACTTTTTCATGCATCAAATGATCTAGTTTCACAAAATGATGTTCTAGACATTTGTAGCTAACATTCTAATATTTCTATCAGTATATCATACATGATTTTTGGACTTTATTTGATTCACCAGAACTCTCACTCGAGTTTACTGTTCACACAACCCTAAATTCCAGATTTCACCCTTTTACCATTTTTCTTACTTCTATCATCTTTGTTTCTTTGATTCAAGTCCAAAATTCATGTTTTAAATCCAAAGAAGCTTGTTCCCAGATTCAAGGTTAAATTCAAATTCAACCATAACAATCAACTTTTATCAAAACCAATCATAGAAAATTTAAAGCTACTAAAAACTTATAAACTAACTTTTTCTATAGAGTCCTCTTCTTCTTCTTCTTCTTCTTCCCCTTTTTCCCTTTTCTTTCTCTCTTCTCTTTTCTCTTTTCCTTTCTCTCCAGTGCTCTCTCTCTTTGTCTACTGGCTTCCTCACTTTTTCCCTATCTTATCCCTTTTATGCCACTTTTGTTGACTTTTCAACATTTTCATTTTTTTTTTCTTTTCTAGTTTCTTTTTCTTTATTTTTATTTTCCTTATTTTTCTTTTTATTTTCTCATTTATGTATTTCTTTTACTACTTCTTTATTTTAGGCACCTAATCTTCTAGGCCCTAAAATCCATTCGTGACAATCTGACTCACAATGTAAATATACAGACCATGGGGTATGTTATTCAACATCTTGAACTTGAAGAAGAGCGCCTTGAGATGAATAAGTCTGGTACAGATGTGTACATGGCTGGTTCCAGTTCACAAGATGGACAAGGACATAAGTGCAAGCAAGGTGGGTTTGAGAAAAAGAAAGGGAAGGGATAGACTTTCAAGAAGCCAAAGTTTGATCAACAGGGAAAGGGAAAGGCACCTTTCAAGAAAAAGAAGAAGAACATAGCTAAGGTGAAATGTTTCAATTGTGGCAATAAAGGTTATTTTGCACGTGACTGCAGTGCATTGCCCAAAAAGACTCAGGAGCAACATGCCATATAGCGAAGGATAGGAATGCCTTCATAGAATTTCGGCAAATCCCACATGGAGCAAGATGGATATATGTGAGTGACAATTCAAGAGTGGAAGTTAAAGGGATTGGAACATGCAAACTAGATATGCGTGGAGGCCTAATTCTTTACCAGCATTATGTACTTTACGCACCTGCAATTCACAGAAATTTAGTTTCTGTTGTTCTGTTGATTAAACTAGGTTTCAAAGTTATTTTTCATTCTGATGGTGTTGATTTACTTTTACACCAAGTCAATTATGGTACTGGATATTTTCTAGATGGTTTTATTGGATGTTGAACAAGCTCCTACTAATATAAGTTTTTCTTTATTCACATCTTCATTCGATTCTTCAAATGATATAAATGTATGGCATTCTAGGCTAGGTCATATTGGCCAACAATGCATGAATAGGTTGACTAAGGAAGGCCTGCTTGGTAATATTGATAAAGTAGTTGTCTACTTGTGAATATTGCCTAATTGGAAAAATGACAAGAAAACCATTTAGAAAGGGCACAAGAGCCAAGACTCCATTACAATTAATTTATTCTAACATATGTGGTCCAATGAATGTTAGGGAAAGGCATGGTGCTACTTATTTCATTACATTTATTGATGATTTTACTCGATTCGGATATGTTTATTTGATATCTCACAAATTTGAAGCTTTAAGTTGCTTTATTAAGTTTACGAACTTATTTGAGAATCAAATGGATAAGAAAATAAAAGCACTTAGAACTGATCGTGGTCAAGAATATTTATCCAATAAGTTTACACGATTTTGTGATGAAAAGGGAATTAAACGACAATTAACTATCCTTTATACACCGCAACAAAATGGTGTTGCAAAATGTCAAAATAGAACCTTGCTTGAAATAGGTAGGTCAATGATGGCACAAGTTAATTTGCCTATTACCTATTGGGATGATGCTTTACTTACTGCTGCTTTTGTGCTTAATTGTGTGCCTTCTTAGTAAGTAAATATAACCCCATATGAGTTATGGAATAATAAAAAACTTGTTTTTAATGTTTTAAAACCATGGGGTTGTGTTGCTTTTGTCCACGCTCCTTCTCATAAATATGGAAAATTAGGTCCAAGGGGAAGTAAATGTATCTTCAGGATATGTTTTTATTGGTGAACATGATAGTGGCATAGTTACAAAATTTGAATCACGATATGTCACATTCTTAGAAAAAGAATTTCTTAGACAGGGAGAGATTAGTCGAGACTTGTCTCTATATGAAATTAAGGATCAATCTACTTCTCTTGTAGAACCTGAAGTGGATATTTGTCCTAGTAGGAGTATTTCAAATAACGACGAAAATGTTCATATTAATATTGAAAGACGACTAGTTGAGGTTCCAACTAATATTGTTGATACTAGTGGGAGTAACTCTAACATTGATAAATCAATTTATCAATCTCTACTATGACGAACAAGTCCTCCACGTTTTCCTCGTCTTCGTTTTGAGATAAAGCTCACTTAGTAGCTAAGGGGTATACACAACAAGAAGGAATTGATTATGAGGAAACTTTTTCACCTGTTATGAGATTTACCTCCATTAGAATAATTTTGTCCATAGTAGCCAGTTTGGATCTTGAGTTACATCAAATAGATGTCAAGGCTGCTTTTCTCAATGGAGAGTTGGAAGAGGAAATCTATATGGAACAACCTATAGGTTTCGTCAAAAAAGGTCAAGAACACAAAGTGTGCAGACTTAAGAGATCTATCTATGGTCTTAAGCAATCTTTGCTAAAATTTTGCAAAATTTTGCCTATGTGCAGAGTTACTGTTCATGTACTATTCACTGTAGAATTAGATAAATATTCAGGTTTGCTAAATGCAGTTCTATATCCTTAACTTTCAAGAATACTTTTTCAGATTTTAACAATACTCAAACAAATGATATAAATAAACTTTATAGATAGTAAATTAAAGGAGAATAAGGTTAAGAAAATTCAAACACAAATGTTTATAGTGGTTCGGCCAAGACCCGCCTACGTCCACTCTTCTTAAGCTTCCTCTTGAGAGTTTCACTCCACTATCTATCTATTTTCTCAGTTAAGAGATAAACCCTTACAATTCTTCCAAGCTTCACATGTGTCACAACCCCTATGACATGCCTCCCACAGAATGAACAGTGATTTCCTACATCTCTACGGTGAAACCACTATTCATACCTGTAAGGGATGATTTAAAACACCACTACTCCAAACCTGTGTAAATTTTTTTTTTTTACATTCATTCTCAAACAAACACCAATCATTTAATCAATCATACATTTCCCTTTTTACATTATCCATAAAAATCATATTTATCCATTCAATCACAACCCAAAAACCATTTCCAAAA